>CM044358.1:2590711-2595711 GCA_024294585.1 Vipera latastei
CCTGTTTTACGACCCGCCCGGACTCTGCCAATTGTCATAAATATGAGTCAGGTGAGTTTGGATCACCTGGCCACGGGGATGCTGCAACGGTCCTAAGTGTGAAAAATGGTTATAATCTTTCTCTTTTTTCCCCCCAGTGCCTTCAAATGGTCACTAAACGAATTGGGGTACGTTGAGGGGTATAGGAAGCCTCTTTAGGACAGGGGTCCCCAACCGGCTGTCCGTGGACCGGTACCGGGCCGCGGCATGCCAGCAACTGGTCTGCACAAACAAGCAAAGCCCCATCCGCGGGATGCAGGCAGCGCGCAAAACCACGCACTCTCCGGTCCACGGAAAGACCTCTCTTCAAGGTCCCTGGTGCCCAAAAGTTTGGGGACCTCAGCTTTAGGAGACCGCATGATAAAGTAAGGTGAAAAAAACATTCGGCCACCGCCCCAAATTTAAAGAGCTGGGCTCTCCTGCTGAAGACCCCAATAAAACGTGGAGGCCAAACCCGGCAAACCTGCTTTGCTTTCCATGTTCTAAAATCCTTGCCTGTTAATTTGGCCGTGGAACACACTGAAGCAAGCAGCGATTTTATTACGCATCCTCAATGCCTGTTTGTTTTTGCAGAGATCGTTGCGAGGGCTCACGTGAAGAGTTCATCTGGCTGCTACTTGGTCAAGGTCAAAGAAGAGAGAGTTGGAGAGCAAAGAGGTGGTTAGCTGGATGACAATAAAATGATGATAATAATAATAAAAAAGAAAAACCCTTCGTAAGTTTTAAAAATTACAAGCCCCCATGATGTTTACGAGCCCTAAAGCAAACAGGCAGTGAAACCGCTCAGTGACAAGGAAGCTAAAATCTTTTTTAACACCTCCTGCAGCCTCTGGCTGATGTTTAGATGATACGGTCACGGGGAACCAACGCACAAAAAGTGTGACTTACCCCCCCCCCAAAGCGTGAAATGCACACTGCCACCTTCTGCTAAAACCAACTGGGAGGGGGTGTGTGCTGCTCACGATAACCCCGAGTTCTCTCTCCATCACACCAGAGAACGGAGCTAAAGTTTGACTTCTCGGAGGGGAAAAATTTACGACGCTTCCTGGCTGAAATTCACCAAGGGAGAACAGAAAGAAAGAAAGAAAGAAAGAAAGAAAGAAAGAAAGAAAGAAAGAAAGAAAGAAAGAAAGAAAGAAAGAAAGAAAGAAAGAAAGAAAGAAAGAAAGAAAGAAAGAAAGAAAGAAAGAAAGAAAGGGAAGGAAGAAAGAAAGGGTGGGAAGGAAGGAAGGAGGGAAGGAAGGAGGTATAAAAGAGAAGGAAGGAAAGTAGAAAGAGGGGAAAGAGAAAGAAAGAACGAAAGAAAGAAAGAAAGAAAGAAAGAAAGAAAGAAAGAAAGAAAGAAAGAAAGAAAGAGAGAAAGAAAGAAAGAGAAAGAAAGATAGATTTAATTTAGATTCTCAGCTACCCAGGAAACATGCATTATGAAAGCAGCCGGGTGTGAAACACACCCCGGTGACTGCTTAATTGGCATTGACGGGGGTTAAGAAAAGTGCCAGGTTGCATCCCATGTGCAAACTCGGTGTGCACGGGGTTAGTTAGCAAGCAGCTTTGCAAAAAAAAAAAAAAAAAACCGCTCCTGTTTCTAGAGCAGAAGGATGAAATGTTGAGGTTCCAGATTGACCACAACCGACTAACAGAGTTGGAAGGGTCCTTGGAGGCCTTCTAGTCCAGCCCCCTGTTCAAGCAGGAGAGCCTATAAGACTTTTCCAGTCAAATGGCTGTCCAGTCTCTTCTTGGGAAAAAACCTCCTGCATTGGGGCGCCCGCAACTTCTGAAGACAAGTTGTTCCACTGATTAATTGTTCTAACTCTCAGAAAATAAATAAAAAGAGAGCTTCCACGTTGGAAAAGTTCTTGCTGAGTGGCGAGCTGTGATTTGCGACCCAGGCTGGCGTAGCTCTTTGGACAGCAAGAATCAGGAGCTGAGAGAATACAGCAGAAGTGGGTGAGAGGGGGTGTGCGTGTGTGTGTGTGGTGTGTGTGTGTGCGCAGGTTTGTGTGCGAAGTGCTATGTACACAACCCAATTTGGTTTATAAAGCTCGGTGGAAATGTACAGAGCGTCCATCAACAAAACACAAATCGCAGCTCGCCCTGAACGGTGCATGTTTTTTCCTCCCTATAATAGTTTTAATTGAGCGTGTTCCTAGCTGATTAAAAGACGTTTTCTCGGTTTAAAGAGCGGGCTTAAGCGCCACGGAAACTTTGCCAAGGAAGAAAAACTGCCATTTAAGTCCTGACTCGTGCCCTACCAAGAAGACCGAGTGATTACATGTCAGGCAAATTGCATTTTTTTTTAAAAAAAAAATCACTTTATTGAACTTCCAAAAAAAAAAAGTAGGACTGAAAGATAAATAAGAAAGTGGGGGGGGGGAAAGCTGGAAGTAAGGGAAAGTTGGGAAGGAGGCGAGATCAAAGGGAAGAAAGAAAGAAAAAGGAAGAAGAAAGAAAGGAAGAGAAGAAAGAAAGAGAGAGAAGGAGAGGAGAGGAGAGGAGAGGAGAGGAGAGGAGAGGAGAGGAGAGGAGAGGAGGGGAGGGGAAGGGAAGGGAAGGGAAGGGAAGGGAAGGGAAGGGAAGGGAAGGGAAGGGAAGGGAAGGATAGGAAAGGAGAGAGAGAGGGAGAGGGAGAGGGAGAGGGAGAGGGAGAGGGAGAGGAAAGAGAAATGGAGGGTGGGAGAGGGAGAGAGGGAGGGAGGGAGGGGGAGGGAGGGAGAGAAGGAGAGGGAGAGGAAAGAGAAAGAAAGAAAGAAAGAAAGAAAGAAAGAAAGAAAGAAAGAAAGAAAGAAAGAAAGAAAGAGAGAGAGAGAAAGAAAGAGAGAGAGAGAGAGAGAGAGAAAGAAAGAAAAAGAAAGAAAGAAAGAAAGAAAGAAAGAAAGAAAGAAAGAAAGAAAGAAAGAAAGAAAGAAAGAAAGAGAAAGAAAGGAAGGAAGGGTGGGAGAGGGAGGGAGGGAGGGAGAGGGAAAGAGGGAGGAGATAAAGAGAGAGAGAGAGAGAGAGAGAAAGGGATGCCAAAAATTTCCCAGGTCCTCCAACTTGGCAGCTTGCAGTGCCTCGGCCCCGCTCTATTTGTGACCCAGCCCCTCATCTCCAAAACTTCTGATTTGACAGTGGCGAGGAGGAGGCTTGGCAGCGACACCCTGCTGGTGTTGTGTTGTGTTGTTGTCGTTCGAGGGTCAGGCGGCCTGCCACGGCTGTTAGCCCCAACAGCTGGTGGGATTCCGCATGTCACACCCTGCCAGGCACTCGTGACGCCAGCGGGCCTCACGCGGCTTTGCACCCCTCTTTTGGGAGAAGCCGGCTTTGGCCTTCAAATCCTGGCTTGTGGAAAAATCACACTCCTTTGGCTCCAGCGGGGGGGGGGGGGGGGCTGGTGGTGGTGGTGAGGGGGGGGCTCTCTGTCTTAAATCATTTTGTCTCCAGAAGTTGTGGGTGCTCCAACACTGGAGGCCTTTAAGAAGAGACTCGGCAGCCATTTGTCTGAAACTGGCACACTTCAGCAGGGGGTTGGACTAGAAGACCTCCGGGGTCCCTTCCCACTCTCTTAACTCTCTTGTTCTGCTATTCCTTGTTGCTGGCTCCTAAACCGCTAATTGTCCCGCAGCCTCTGACTCGGTGCAAAAGGGAGATTTAAACCCAACAACTGCACACCTCTTTGCCGACAAACTGGAGCAAACCCTGTTCTGCAAATGGGATTTTTTATTTTTATTTTTGCACCGAGCACAACTGTTTGCTACGGATTGCAATGATCCGAGTTTCGTCCCATGCATGTCAGCTTTAAATTGTAGCTGCATCAGGTTTGGGGACGGTGCTTCCCTTAGCAAACCAAACTTAGGATTTTTAAACCGGATGATAAAAAAGTTTGGCTTTTTGATCATTCCCCCCAAAAACTTCACCTGGGTTTTCAGAAACGGTCCAGCAATACGGTAAGTATTTTAGGTTTAATACAGAAAGGTAAGGTTACGCTAATTGGTAAGGCATTAAAGTAGTCAAAAACATTGTATCTGGGGTCCCCCTGCAAGGATTTTGCTTATCAAACTTATATATGATTTTATTACACCACCTTGTAAGGCTGCCCAGCTTTTGCAACTTTGTGTGTGACCAAGTTTGATTTGCCCAAAGTTGCCGAGGGGGGATATCTGATCTAAAAATCATTACCAGCCTCCTCAAACTGCACGCCGAGATCATCCAGACGTGCATCTGAGGTACCCCACTGAGGACTAGCAGCTTAACTGAACTATAACTGAAACTCATCGAGGCGAGAAGCAACCTGGAACTTGGGAGAAATTTCCCAACAGTGAGAACAATTAACCAGGGGAACTACTGGCTTGAAATATTATGGGGTTTTCTACTTGTGTGTGTGTGTGTGTGTGGGAAGAGGGTTGGACTAGATGACCTCCAAGCTCCCTTCCGTCTCTGTTCATTCCGTTTTGGAAGTTGCTCCAGAATTAAAGCAGCCTCAATTTCACCTTCCACGTGGCCCTTGCGTAGCATTTTTTGTGTTTGTTTGTTTGTTACAAAGAAAATCTGACAGTGATCTTGCCCAATTCTCTCAGGAGAAGGGAAAAGCTTTGCTTTTCTGTTGGGTCAGAAAGGAGAGGTTGGATCCAAATGGAAAACAGCTGGGAATTTTTTTTTTTTGGGGGGGGGCTTGTTGGCTGAAAGCAAGACTAGCTTAACCCCAGAGCCAACATTACAATATTTCTTAATTTATGGGCCACTTCGAGTCAAAGGGCACCAAACAGAAGTGCCTGCAAAAAATACTAAGAGTGGGAAGGGACCCTGGAGGTCTTCTAGTCCAACCCCCTGCTCATGCAGGAGACTCGTGTTTCATTGCAGACAAACGGCTGTCCAGTCTCTTCTTAAAAACCTCCAGTGTTGGAGCACCCACGACTTCTGGTGGCAAGCTGTTCCACTGGTTAATATATCCTCACTGTTAGGAGCTTTCTCCTTCATTCCAGACT
>CM044358.1:2603211-2629477 GCA_024294585.1 Vipera latastei
CGGGCTGGGGGGGGTCTCCCGCCGCCTCTTCTCCCGGGCTGGGTGGGCTTGGCTCTCCGACAGCGTCCGCCGAGCAGGAGCGTCCTCCTCCGGGAGGACAATCCCGGTCGCTTCTTCTCTTTTCTTCTCCCCGTTCCCACGACCCTCCAGGCAAGCCAAGGAAAGCGAAAGTCTCGCCAAAGGGCCGCTCCGTCCGTCTCCAGGAGGCTTCCGAAGTCAACTCGTATTCGCACCCCGCAAATCTCTCTCTCTCTATATATATATAAAAATAAAAATAAAATCCCAGCGCCGGCTTCTTCCTGCTCCGCTCGGCGCGAGAAGGTCCCGGCTTCAGCCTCCCGGGTTTTCTTTGAACGTGAGAAGCCGCTGCGCTTTTTTTTTTCCCCCTTTCCTTTTTTTTTTTTTGCCCCCCCCCCTTCTTTTCTTTTTTTTAAAGCAGCGCGATCCGGATTTGTTTTCGCCCTCGCTTCGGGGCGACCCCCCCCCCCAAACACACACCTTCCCACCCCCACCCCACCCCAGCCGCCGCCGCCGCTGCTTTCTCTGGATTTGTTTGTCTGAACGCAAATCAAAACTTTCCCTTTTCAGCCCCCCCTTCACCCACCCCCCGCCAAACACTGAAACCTGCCTATACACCCCACCCCCACCCACCCCTCCGCACGCATACACCAGCCCTGCTGGGCAGCCGGACCGAAGGGGGGGGTCTAAAAAAAAAGGGGGGGAGTGGGGGGAGTTTATAGCGTGGGGGTCGCCCCCCCACCCCCCCAACCCGGCCCGTGGAATTAGCCCCGGCTGGCCGGATTGCTATTATGTCACCGAAAGGCAAATGAGTTCTGAGAATTCCGAGGAGGGAGGGGGGAGTTTAAAAAAAAAAAGGAAGGAGGAAGGGAGGAGGGAATGGAACTCTGCAACATTGTATTCAGGCCGAGCCCTGACGTCACGGGTAGGGAAAGCGGCACGTGACCTCGGCGGAGAGGAACGTACCACCGTCGGCGGAGGGGGTGTCCCGGCCGCTTTGATCCCTATGGAGACCCTCGGACCAGACACCGGGGGTCTTTTTTCTCGCCAGGCCGTAAGGGAGAAGTCTCTTCCCGAAACCGAGAACCGTCTCCGGGCAAGCTTTGAGCGAGCCGGTGAAGGTTTTGAGAAGCGGGCCGCCACCCCCGCACCCTCCCCGGCTTGCTCGGCTTGGTAGAGCCCCCAGCTCAAATTCCGAGAATTGAAGCGGTGTTGATTCTTAGAACCGGGGTTCTTAGAAGTGGTGATGCAAGGAGTTTCTAGGAAAGCGCGCCGACCCAGGTGATTCGCTCTCGCGCTCCGCTTCGCACTGCGACGGGAGGCCGGCAGAGCCACCGACCGAGCAGCCGGGCGCGCTTGCTGCTGCTACTGCTGCTGCTGCTGCTGCTGCTGCGGCTACTGCTGGGGGGGGGAGGTGGGGGGGGATGCTTGCGCCGCCGCTTAGGATGCGGATGGGGCGCGCGGGGAAAGGAGGAGGAAGAAGAGGAGGAGGAGGAGGAGGAGGAAGCGGGGCAGGGGGGGTCCCGACCCCGAGGGCAGCAACAGCAGCAGGGCTTGCAAAGGCGCTGCCTTCCTGCCTTCCTTCCTTCCTTCCCCGCAGCTGCCTTCCGCTGCCCGAAGCCCGGGAGGTCCTGCTCGCTTGCCCCGTCCGCCTCCCCCGCCTGTCGCCCGTCCGGGGTTGCCTTCCAAGCCGAGCTCATTTCCCCCGCAACCCCCGGCATTAACCACCCTTCTCTCCCCTCCTGGAGCAGCCTTAGCCCGGCCACGGCTCGCCTGCCTTCCGTCTCCCCCGGCGCGGCAGGTGGAAGGCGGGCGGGGAACAGGGGAAGGGAGCCCACCCCCCCCCCCATCCCCGGCCGTGCCTCTCCGGCTCAAGCGGGAGCCCAAGCAGGCAGGCAGGGAAGGGAGCGAGAGGCCGGCCGGAGCTGGCTCTGACTCCCGGCTTCTCTTCGGAGGGATTTTTTACCTGCTCGCCTTGGGTCAATGCCGCCTTGGGTCAATTGCGTCGCGTCATTTCGGCCTCGCGGCTCGGCCGGCCGGCCGGCCCGGGTAGCTGGAGAGCCGAAGGCCGGGAAGGCGCGGGGCATCCCAGCCTGGCTGGCCCGGAGCTCCCGGGACGGGCAGTTATTGGGGTGTAGGGTAGGGGGGATCCCAGACCCGAGTGAGGATTTTTATTTTTTATTTTTTTGGGTGGGGGAAAGAAAGGATTTTGCATGGGGAGGGAATCGAGGGATTGGAAAAGGTCGCGGCTTGCCCAAAAGCTGGCGGGGATCGGCGGCAGAGCATCCTCCGCCCGGCCGCGGCCCTCTTCTTGCAAGCCGGCCAGGCCCGTCCGGGGCCGAGTCCGGCGGCCTGCGAGCCCGCGGCGCGCCGGCGCCTCTCGCTTAGCCGAGCGGCGTCTTTTCCGGCCGAGCTGCGGCCGTCTTCTCGCCCGGGCACCTGCCCGCGGCCCTGGCTTTGCCCGCCCAGCTTGGCAGAGGCGCCGGGGCGGAGAAGCCGACTCGGCTTGCCTCCTGCGGGCACCCTCCGCGGCGGGACTCGCCTGCTCGGTCGGGGCCTCGGCTCGCCTCCTTCGCCGCTGGCCCAGCCGCCAACCGCCCGAAGAAGAATCGCTACGGCCGCGGGGGATTTTTTTTTAAATTAAATTTATTTTTATTTTAATTTATTTTATTTATTTATTTATTTTTTGGAGGGGTGGGTGGATTAAATTGTATAAACCGTATAAAAATGTAACCTGGCTGGTTTTTGGTTTTTGGTTTTGCAAAGGGTGTACAAGTGCCGCTCCTGCGCGCATTTCGGAAGGGAAGCAGCGAGCAAGGCGGGCGGGCGGGCGAGACGGGCAAGGTTTAGGATGCGCAAAGGGGCAGCGGGTGTTCAACGGCCCTTTTGTTAGCCAAGGTCCGTAGTTCGTGCGAATCCCCCCCGAGGCTGAACACGCGTGTCTTTTATACGCCGAAGTGTTTGTAGATGAGCGGTCGCGTTCACACGACGCCGGGTTTCAGTCCTTTGCACGGTCCGCGTAAGCCACCCAGCCGAACGGGGTTTTAAAGGCCCCGCTGACGCGGCCAAGGGTAATCCCGGCTGCTGACCCTGGCCCGCGAGACCCTGAAGTCTGAAAAGAGCCGGTGTAGGAGGGTCGTGTGAACCCAGCCGCTCGGGAGAAGACGGAGTGGGGGTGGTGGTGGTGGTGGTGGTGGTGAGTCTCAGAAGAAGCCCGATCGGCGGGCGGGCCGTTGACCCAAGAAAATGTACACGGAGGGACGATCCGGGCCGAACTTCCCGGGGCTCGTGGTTCGCGTTCCCACGTCTCTCCCCGCTGCGAGTCCACATTAAGAAGGAAGAACCGGGGCTTCGAAGCGGACTTTGCAGCGGGCGCCGGGCAGCGTCCCGGAGGAGGGAAGCCTCGCTCTCGCTGCAAGCTCTGGAATCCATCCCGGGTCCTGCTCAAACATGGTTTAACTGGGCCGAACCAGGGTTTGCGCTCGGGGGCTAGACGCTGAAACGAGGCATAGGTTTGCGCGACACGCGTCTTTCCGAGGCAGGCGTCCCGAAGCGCTTCGGGTAGTCAAGATGCGCTCGCTGCGCTTTTGGATCTGAACAACTGGCCGAGTGGCCGCGTTCACACGACCCTCTTAGCCGTAGTGTGTGTGTGTGTGTGTGGGGGGGAAAATCCTCGCTCGGCTTCGCGGGTTATCTGAATGCGACCAAAGGGGGGTTGAGAAGGCCTAGGAGTAAGACTCGCGACGGCCTTTTTTTTTTTTTTTTGCAAGCCCTCGGTGTACGGGGGCTGGGTTTGCACGTTTTTCCTGGAGGGGGCCAAGCGGGTTCCAACCAGGACGGGTTGCTCGCGTCTTTCCCCCCCCCCGAAATGTGAAGCCAAAAGAGAAACTCCTGACTCGGAGGATGGGGAGGGGGGAAATCCCCGGGAAAGCGCGATTTCCCAAGCGGGCGCTGCTCCCGCTTCCCAACAGCCCTTGGCGAACGTGGGAAAGCGGCCTCTTTAGCGATGCACCAAGCCAGCCCGTCCGAGTTTGGGGAGGATGCTCTCCGCCCCCGGCTTTGCCCCGTTTGGGCGGGGGGGGGGGGCTGAGTCATTCAGACGTTAAAAGGGACAGGAGAGGAATTGGACCACTTTCTCCGCCGCTTGAAAAGTCGCCAGCCCGAATGCTCTACACGTGAAATGTAAGGGGCGCGCGTGTATGTGTGTGTGGGTGGGGGGTTGCCAGTCTCAGCCACTTGCAAATATTGGGAGGGGGTGTGTGGAAAGCGGGAGTTGTGCAAACTCGGAGCTTTACGGGCTTTCTGCGCGGAGCAACGATGCCCTCTGGTGGCCGGGTGTGGAAGAGCAGCTCTAGGCCCTCTTTCGGTTTGAATTGCTCTTGAGACGAAGAGGTGAAATTGGGTGTTTTTTGGTGGGTTTTTTTTTTAAAAAAAAAATTTTCCCAGCCCCATTTCCTCCGCCCCCTTCCCATAATCTCCCACCCCCCACCTCCAGGTGACCCCAGGAAAGGGATGTCAGCTGAGGCCATTAAAAAACAAACAAAGAAACCCCAGAGTTCCTTTCATTGCAAGATGTTGCCACGTTTATTTGATATAAACGTGTATTACGTTGACTTGCCTGCCGCCTATCTTAACTATCCCGAGAGATTCTGGACCATCGTGCTGGTTTTGTCCTCTTCCCAATCTCTTCTTGATAGGTTTCTCTGGGCTCTGCCCCCCCCCCCCTTCAAAATACAGGGATTCCTCTACTTACAACCTGGACTTTTTTTGTCATAAGTCATGACAGTCGTAAGTCGAGACCCACCTGCTTTTATGCTTCTTATTCTGACACTTGTAAAGCAACTCGGTGTAATCCTTGGGGCAGGTTTTTTTTTGTGGTTTTTTTTTTGCTGGAAATGACCGGAAACTTGCAAAAAAAAATCCACCGTAAATCGTGGACTCCTAAACACAGAACCCTGCAACCGGTCATGTGTGTGTGTGTGTGTGTGTGCGTGTGTATGTGTGTTGTGTGTGTATAATATATATATATATATATATATATATATATATATATATATATATATATATATATATATATATATATATGATATATATGGATCTTTGGTCATATATATATATGTATATAAAGGTAAAGGTAAAGGTTCCCCCCGAACATGCATGCTAGTCGTGTCCGACTCTAGGGGCCGGTGCTCATCTCCATTTCAAAGCCGAAGAGCCAGCGTTTGTCCGAGGACGTCTCCGTGGTCATGTGGCCGGCATGACTAGACGCCAAAGGCGCACGGAATGCTGTGACCTTCCCACCGGAGTGGTCCCTATTTTTCTACTTGCATTTTTTTACGTGCTTTCGAACTGCTAGGTTGGCAGAAGCTGGGACGAGTAACAGGCGCTCTCTCTGCTACGCGGCACTCGGGATTCGACCCGCCAAACTGCCGACCTTCTGATCGACAAGCTCAGCGTCCTAACCCACTGAGCCACCGCGTCCCTTTATTTATATTATATTATATTATATTATATTATATTATATTATATTATATTATATTATATTATATTATATTATATTATATTATATTATATTATATTATTATATTATTATATTATATATTATATATAATAAACACACACACACACATATATACACGACCGGTTGCAGGGTTCTTGTGCAGCCATCACAACTCTGCATCTGGTTTTTTTTTTCTGTTGTAACTTTGCTAAGCAGCCGGATTGTTAAGTGAGGTGCTTGTAAACTCTTTGTTGGCTAGGGAAACCGAGGCTGCAAAGGAGAGACTGAAGCATTGGCTTGCATTTTTAGTGCCGGTTTATTCAAAGAACAACAAACCAGGTTTCAAGTTGGTCCGTTGAGAAATGCATGTGAGGTCTTTAAAAAAAAAAAATCCCCAAAATTCAGAATTTGCTACATGCACCGTATCGGGGAGAAAGTCTCACTTTCGTTTAGTTCAGGATCAGCCTCGTTCGTGTTTCCTCTTTCTCTCTCTCCATCTCTCTCTCTCTCTTTTCTCTTTCTCTGTCTCTCTCTCTCGTTCTCTCTTTTCTCTCTCGTCTCTGTTTCTCTCTCTTGTTCTCTTTTTCTCGTTCTGTTTCTTTCTCATTCTGTTTTTCTCTCTTTCTCATTTTTTCATTCTGTTTTTCTCTCGTTCTCTCTTTTTCTGTTTCTCTTCTCTCTTTTTCTGTCTCTCATTCTCTCTGTCTTTCTTTCTCTCTCTCTCTCTCTCTCTCTCTCTCTCTCTCTCTCTCTCTCTCTCTCTCTCTCTCTCTCTCTCTCTCCATCAAATCGAAATTCAGTCCGTGTGTCCTTGTGCCGAGGCTTTTAAATTTTTAATCGCCATTCAGGTTTTCGTAGCCATCCGAAGACAGCCTAAAATGCCGGCAGCCTTGCAACATCCCCAGAGTGGAAATTCATGAAATATTTAATCCGCCCGACAGTGCAAAATTAGGCGAGGGTCATCCCTTTATTTATTTATCTGTCTTTTCTTTAAAAACATATTTCTTTTTCAGAAATAACGAGTCTTTAAAAAAAAAGGACAATACACTGGATTATTATTATTATTATTATTTCTAAGCAGGGCAGGGCTTAATTGAGCCTTCATCCTTTTCTCCCCCACTGCTTTTTTTCACAAGTTCATACCAACAACCCAAGGGAAAAACTGGCCGGTTCGTTGACAGGATTCTTTGCAAGTCTAAATCGGAAACGAAGGGTCCCTGCCTGGTTAATTATCGGAATTATCAGGTCCTGCAGGAACGGATGGATCTAAATTAGCTGGCTTACGATGAAGAGAAAAACCACTTATTTAAGGCAGGGAAGGAAGGGGGGAAAAAAGTTAGGGAACGGATGCTCAAACCAGCAGACGTGCTGCACCTGTAATTCTTCTGTTCATTGATTATTAGATTTGCGGCCCACTAATTTTGGTCTTGCAAACACCCAACAGGGAAAACAAAAAATTCAAAACACAAAATAAAATCCAGGAATGGGATCTGGTGGCATTGAGCCATAGGTGTGTAAAGCGAGATGGATATCGGACAGCTAGGAGGACTTCGCTTGTGCAATCACAGTGAGCAAGAGTCAAAAGGGTGTGTTCTAACACTGGAGGGTTTTGTCTGAAATGGCACAGGGTCTCCTGCTTGAGCAGGGGGTTGGACTAGATGACCTCCGAGGTCCCTTCCAGCTCTATTCCGGTTGAACCAATTGAACAAAGGGTCTGGCATGTCTGATTCCAGGGGCAAGGCACAATACACAACAGCCGAAGGGGATGAGATTTCTGATTTTAAAGAATTTTATGCAGGGTGTGATTTATCATCTATCTATCTATCTATCTATCTATCTATCTATCTATCTATCTATCTATCTATCTAATGGATAGATAGATAATAGATGGATAGATGGATAATAGCTATCATCTATTATCTATCTATCCATCCCTCTTTCCATCCATCCATCCATCCATCCATCCATCCATCCATCCATCCAATTTCTATAACCATCCATCTCAGATCAATGATGGACAGCTCACATTTTTTTAAAAAAACATACATTATTTATTCCTAAACTCTTTCTACTTCCAGGATGATAAAATCCAACCACAGGCAGTCCTCGACGTAACGGCCACAGTTTTGATTGCTAAGCAAGGCAGTCGTTAAATGAGTCACATCCAATTTTATGACTTTTTTGGGGGGGTGGGGCACGGTTTTGCAAATCACTGCAGTTGTAAAGCGAATTGTGGGGTCGTTAAACGAATCGGGACACCCTCATTGGCTTTGCCTGTCGGGAGCCAGCTGGGAAGGTTGCGAATGGGGACCCCTTGGCCCAATTCTCAATGTATGCCGGATGCCGAGCGCCCAAATTTTGATCACACGACCGTGGGGATGCTGTGACGGTCATAACTGCGAGGACCGGTCCTCAGTCCTTTTTTTTTTTCAGCACCATCGTAACTTTGAACGCTCGCTGAGTGGATGTCTGTAAACCTTTGTAGTACTCTTTATAGCCCACCAAATTACCACTCCAATTTTTTTTTATTTTTATGCATTCATTGCCCCCCAAAATTTTCCTTTGGTTTTGGGGACTTTGGGGGTTCAGTTGTTGCCGGGCAGAATTGTGGCAGGGGTGGGTGGGAGAGAAACGAGGTGCTTTGATTAATCATTCTGAGCTGCGAAGCTTTTTTTTTTTCCCCTAGAAATTGTGTGTTGTAGCTTTTCCTCCAGAACAGTGTTCCTGTCCCTCAGCCACTTTTAAGACGGCTGGACTTCAACTCCCAGAATTCCATGGCTGGGGAATTCTGGGAGCTGAAGTCCGCAAGTCATGAAGGGGCCATAGTTCCCCCCATGCTGGCTGAGGAATTCTGGGAGTTGAAGTCCGCAAGTCATGAAGGGGCCATAGTTCTCCCATGCTGGCTGAGGAATTCTGGGAGTTGAAGTCCACCAGTCACGAAGGGGCCGTAGTTCCCCCATGCTGGCTGAGGAATTCTGGGAGTTGAAGTCCACCAGTCATCAAAGGGCCACGTTTGAAGACCCCTGTGCTATAAAGCTTTGTGAACCAACTCTGGAATGGATCCCTCCTGGCTGCGTTCACACAACCCGTTCAACCAGGTGAATGAAGGAACCAGCAGCTGTGCTGATTCCTTACACAGCCTGATTAACATCAATAGCGGTTAATTTTTTTTGAGACGCAACCTCAACAACTATTTGTGGCTCAGGGTCCTGGTTTAGAAATGAGTGAAGGCAGCAGGCAGGATCTGAGATGTTTTTGAGCAAATTGTGGGTCTAGGCTGAGTTGTGGCTGATGGGGGAAGAGTCTGGACACACAACGTTGCAAACCCTCTTTTGAGGGGGAGGTTTCCTTGAGCAAAAAGGGGCTGGTTGTTAGTCCTTTGCCTTGGCGTCTCTTGTGTTATTTTGAGATGCATTTAGTGACAATCGCCGGAGAGCATCAGCTACACTTGGCTGTCCACGTGCATGGATGACTGCAATGCGGTAACGTGAGGCTGCCCTTGGAGACTGTTCGGAAGGTGACCTGGGTCTGGAATGTGGTGTCCCAGATGTCAGGGACAGGCTAAGTCGTTCCTCGGGGTGGGACACATTTGCTCCAGGAGTTGCATGGGGTACTAGCTGGGAGCTGAAGCCCACCTATGCTGACTAGGGAATTCTGGGAGTTGAAATTATTCTCGCTGGCTGGGAAATTCTGGACCTTGAAGTCCATTCATCCCTGCTGTGGGATTCTGGGAGTTGAAGTCCACTCGTATTTGCTGTGAGTTTTGGGGGAGTTGAAGTCTATTCTTCCTGGCTGGAGGATTCTGGGAGTTGGGGCCTACTCAGGCTTGCTGAGGAATTCTGGGAGTTGAGGCCTACTCAGGCTTGCTGAGGAATTCTGGGAGTTGAGGCCTACTCAGGCTTGCTGAGGAATACTGGGAGTTGAAGTCTGTTCTTCCTGGCTGGAGGATTCTGGGAGTTGGGGCCTACTCAGGCTTGCTGAGGAATTCGGGGAGTTGAAGTCTATTCTTCCTGGCTGGAGGATTCTGGGAGTTGGGGCCTACTCATGCTGGCTGAGGAATTCTGGGAGTTGAAGTCTATTCTTCCTGGCTGGAGGATTCTGGGAGTTGGGGCCTACTCAGGCTTGCTGAGGAATTCTGGAAGTTGAGGCCTACTCAGGCTTGCTGAGGAATTCTGGGAGTTGAAGTCTGTTCTTCCTGGCTGGAGGATTCTGGGAGTTGGGGCCTACTCAGGCTTGCTGAGGAATTCTGGGAGTTGAAGTCTATTCTTCCTGGCTGGAGGATTCTGGGAGTTGGGGCCTACTCAGGCTTGCTGAGGAATTCTGGGAGTTGAAGTCTATTCTTCCTGGCTGAAGGATTCTGGGAGTTGAGGCCTACTCATGCTGGCTGAGGAATTCTGGGAGTTGAAGTCTATTCTTCCTTTTTGGAGGATTCTGGGAGTTGGGGCCTACTCAGGCTTGCTCAGGAATTCTGGAAGTTGAGGCCTACTCAGGCTTGCTGAGGAATTCTGGGAGTTGGTCTATTCTTCCTGGCTGGAGGATTCTGGGAGTTGAGGCCTACTCACGCCAGCTGGGGAATTCTAGGAGTTGAAGTCCACTCATGCTGGCTGGGGAATTTTGGAAGTTGAGGACTACTCAGGCTCGCTGAGGAATTCTGGGAGTTGAAATCTATTCTTGCTGGCTGGAGAATTCTGGGAGTTGAAGTCCTCTCATGCTGGTTGGGAATTCTGGGAGATGAAGTCTATTCCTCCTCGCTGGAAGACTCTCTTGAAATTGAAGTCCACTCATGCTGGCAGGGGAATTCTGGGAGTTGAAGTCCACCCATCTTAAAATTGCTGAGCTTGAGAAACATGGGCCTACAAGACACCCCTTCAGATACTTCAAGGAAAGTTTTCTGTGCCCCTTAATATTTCAAAAGCGAAACCCCCTCCCTCCATCTCCTCCCCTCTCTCTTCTTTTAGCCCCCCAGGCAGAAGGAATCTGCTAAGCACCTTTTAAGGCTCACAGAGTTTATTCCAGAGCAGGCATCATAGTGAGCTGCAGTGGAAATAATAATAACAGCAACCAATTATTATTATGTTTCTAATGATGATGATGATGATGATGATGTCCGAAAAGTCGTGGGAACATAGGGTGGAAAAAGTTGTGGCGAATGAGAGGGTGAAGATCTTGTGGGACTTCCGAATACAGACAGATCGCCATTTGGAACACAACGCTCCAGATATCGCAGTCGTAGAGAACCGAAGCGTACAGCTGATTGATATCGCTGTACCAGGAGATGCCAGAGTCGAAGAACTGGAAAAAATTACGAAATACCGCAACCTGGCCATCGAATGTCCAAAAACTTTGCAAAACACATCAAGAAATTGCAGCTTCCTGCAATAACTCCAGCAAAGCTACAAAAAAACTGCGCTACTCGGAACACCTTACATCTTAAGGAGATACCTGGTTGATACCTAGGATGCTGGCAGCAACCCGTGTCAACCGTTAGTGCCAGTCTATCTGAGTGTTCAGTTGACTGAGTTTCATGTTTTATGAATAAAAGCTTTATAATAATAATAATAATAGCAGCCACCCAATTGAAATAGAGAGCTGGAGGCAGCAACTAGCTAATTAAAAAGCTAGGGCAGAACAGATCTGCTTAATCTTTGGGTGGGGCATCCCCGGGTGATAAACCAAATTGGTAAATTAAAAAACTTCCATGCAAAGAGATACTATTTCCATGTTGTTCTGTTTCCATCAAGTCCTCAGATGCCGAGTTAAACCCAAGAGAGTCTTTATGTTCATTTGGTGGGCACCTGATCACCGTTTCCTTAAATAAGCAGCACAGATAATTTAATTTATAGAGTCATTTATACAGGAGCGCCCTCTTGTGGGTGGAAACATCATTGCAGTCCAGCAAAGAGCACTTCTCACCTTATGGATGAAGTTAAAAAGTTGGGTGGAACAGAACAGAATAGAATATAGAAAAAAAATATAGAAATGTAAGTAGAAATTGAAATATAGAATAGAATAGAATAGAATAGAATAGAATAGAATAGAATAGAAGCTGAAAGGGACCACAAAGAGGAGGGAGTCAAGCTATTCTCCAAAGCGCCCGAAGGCAGGACAAGAAGCAACGGATGGAAACTCATCAAGGAGAGAAGCAACCTGGAACTAAGGAGAAACTTCTTAACAGTGAGAACAACTAACCAGTGGAACAACCTGCCTCCAGAAGCTGTGAATGCTCCAACACTGGAAGTTTTTAAGAAGATACTGGACAGCCATTTGTCTGAAATGGTATAGGGTTTCCTCCCTGAGCAGGGGGTTGGACTAGATGAACTCTAAGGTCCCTTCCAACTTTATTATTATTATTATTATTATTATTATTATTATTATTATTATTATTATTATTATTATTATTATTATTATTATTACCACCTTGGAGGTCTTCTAGTCCAGCCCCCTGCTGAAGCAGGAGAGCCAATTAATTAATTAACTGAATTAATTGAAGACAAAAAGGACACATTGGTCAATTTAACGGATGAAAGAATATTGAATATTGAGGGGTATGATTTATTTAATTTAATTTAATTTTAATTCCATTTATATCCCGCCCTTCTCCGAAGACTCAGGGCGGCTTACAAGCTTAGCAGTAGCCTTCATTCTATGCATATGCCTGCTTATTAGGGCTTTCACACACACCCCCCAAGTGGCATTATTACAAAGTCAGCTTAATTGCCCCCCAACAATCTGGGTCCTCCTTATTTGTATGGATGGCATGCATATTTATTTTATGACAAAATGGTGGATAATATTTTTAAGACTCATATCTTAAGGAACGCTTTGTTCCGAGTTTGGAAAAAGTACCAATATATATTAAATAACAAAGAGGGTTCGCATCCCACCAGGCTCAAGGTTGACTCAGCCTTCCATCCTTCCGAGGTAGGTAAAATGAGGACCCAGATTGTTGGGGGCAATTAAGCTGACTTTGTAATAATGCCGCTTGGGGTGTGTGTGAAAGCCCTAATAAGCAGGCATATACATAGAATGAAGGCTACTGCTAAGCTTGTAAGCCGCCCTGAGTCTTCGGAGAAGGGCGGGATATAAATGGAATTTAAAAAAAAAAAAAAAACAAAATACCTATATGGGCAATACCTAGACATGCAATAGGAAATATAAATGTGGAGCAGAAACAAGATGTGATTACTTATCAAGAACTTCTTAGGATGGAAGGGAATATTTTGAAACTGAAACCCTTAAATGTATTAAAAGAAGAAAAGATAGTACAGACCTGGTTTCAGTTTATACAATTACAAGCTAGATGGATAGAAGATCAGAAAATTGGTATAATAAAAGTTGATGAAAATTTGATAAAGCAAATTAGAGATCAAAGTCAATCGCATATAAAAAGGTTATATAATGCTCTTATAGAGATTGATTCAGAATCGGAGTTAGTTAAAGATTGTATGATAAAATGGGCTCAGAATATTCAAGAGCCTATAATGATGGATACTTGGGGAAAAATTTGGGTTAGAAATGTAAAATTTACACAAGCACAAAACTTAAGAGAGAATTTTTACAAGATGTTTTATAGATGGCATTTAGATCCTAAAAAGTTAGCATGTATGTATCCAAATCAACCGCCTAAGTGTTGGAGATGTGGTAGTGAAGAGGCAACTTATTATCATATATGGTGGACATGTAAAAATGTTAAAGCCTTTTGGATAAAAATATGGTGGATTTTTCAAAAGGTTTTTAAGAAAAAAATAAGATTTACTCCGCAGCTATTCTTACTGGGGATTATTTTGGATTGTACTGTTATAGAAACTAAATTAATGTTACACTTAATAACGGCAGCCAGACTGTTGGAGGTGCAACATTGGAAGAAAGAAGATTTACCTACAATAGAACAATGGATACTTAAAAGTAATGGACGTAGCTGAAATGGCAAAAGTTTCAGCATATTTGAAAGAACAGTCACAAGAAAAATATATTTTGGAATGGAAAAGATGGATTGATTATATTCAGAACAAATATGGGACTAAAAAGTTTCAAATAGCATATGAATAATTCTTAACAATTATAGAAGTGTTATTATAATTACCGTAGTTTTGTTATAAGGGAGTTAAAGAGTGGAAGGTTTGTTAACGTTGTAATAGATATTTAGCATATGTTTGCATAAGATTGCTATATGTAATACCCTGTATTCTGCTTTGGGAAGTCCGGGGGGGGGGGAGGGGAGGGAAGGGGAGAGGGTTGATGGGGAGGGGGGGGTTATTATTAAAATTTTGTAAAAGTTTTCAATAAAAAAAAAGGACACATTGGTCTTGAATGCGAAAAGCGCAGGCCATAGCGACAATTGTTTGGATTGGGAAGTTGGCTAAGAAATGGGAAATTCAGACGCTTGGCCACTGCCTCTTATTTATGACGGGCGCAGTGTCCGTGTGTGTGTGTGTGTGTGTGTGTGTGTGTGTGTGACACATCCCCTTTTACTACATTCTGACAAGGAAAGTCAATGGCAAAGCCAGATTTGCTTACCAACCGTGTTACTAACTTAACAGCTGCAGTGATTCACTTAACGGCAGCAAGAAAGGTGGTCACATGGGGCAAAATTCAATTTAACAAATGTCTCACTTGGCAGCAGAAACGTTGGGCTCAGTTGTGGTCGTAAGTCAAGGCCTACCTGTAGCATTCCAGACAATTGGCTCTCCAATCTCTTCTCAACAACCTCCAGTGATAGAGCACCCACAACTTCTGGTGGCAAGCAGTTCCACCGGTTAATTGTCCTCACTGTTAGGAAGTTTCTCCTTAGTTCTAGGTTGCTTCATTCCTTTGATTAGCTTCCATCTGTTGCTTCTTGTCCTGCCTTCGGGTGCTCTGGAATATAGGTGGACACCCACCCACCCCCGTCCTCTTTGGCGCAGCCCCTCAAACATTGGAAGTCTGCTGTTATGTCTCCTCTGGTCCTCCTTTTCATTAAACTAGACATATCTCGTCCCTTCAATCCTTCATCATGGGTTTTAGCCTCCAGATCCCTAACCATCTTTGTGGCTCTTCTCTGCCCTCTTTCTGGGGTCTGTTGGGGTCCACCATTTCAGCCCTTTCTGCCTAGGGAACAGTCCGTGCATGTTTCTCTCAATGTCCCCTCCCTTATGCTCTATACCAGTGGTATAGATTAGAATAGAGAATAACAGAGCTGGAAGGGACCTTGGAGGTCATCTAGTCCAACCCCCTGCTCAAGGAGGATACCCTATACCTTTCCAGTCAAATGGTTGTTCAGTCTCTTCTCAAAAACCTCCAGGGTTGGAGCACCCACAACTTCTGGAGCCAGGCAGTTCCACTGGTTAATTATCCTCACCGTTAGGAAATTCCTCCTTAATTCCAGGTTGCTTCTCTCCTCGATGAGTTTCCATCTGTCGCTTCTTCTCCTGCCTTCAGGGGCTTTGAGAAGAGGTGGACCCCCTTTCTCGCTTCTCTAAGGCAGAGATTTGGGCTTAAGCGAGCGTTTAAAGTTACGGCGACACTGGGGGGGGAAAAATCCTCGCACTTACGACCCTGGCGACACCCCTACAGTCACGTCATCACAATTCGGGCGCTTGACCACCGGCGCGTATCTGTGACGAGGGTCACGTGACCTCCCTTGGCTGCCTTCCAAGCTTTTCGGGGAGACGCCGAGTCAACGAAGGCAGCCGGATTCGTTTAACGACCGCGCGGCGCGCTTGATAGTGACGGCTTGGGATGTGATGCGCCTTTCTCCAAAGCCGAATCTCAAACAGTTTTGAGCAAAGTCTTAACCTGGTTCATTTCTGACCCTTTTTTTTCCTTTTCTTTTTTCCCTGCTTTTTTTGTTTGTTTGTTTAAATTTGCCCAGGTCCGAAAGCGTTGCTGGGATTGCGAGTTGAAGTCTGAGGGATGAGCTTGAAATTCCATGCTGTGCCAGTCACGTCGCCCAGCGTCCCCCGTGGAATATTTCATTAGACGCAGCCGAGAACCGTATCCAGGTGGGCACAGGAGGGCACGGGCCGAACACTCGCTCCCCCTTACAGGCAGCCCTCAACTTACAAGCATTCATTTAGTGACCATTTCAGATTACAACAACCCTGGAAAAAAGGGGCCTAGGACCATTTTTCACGCTTACGACCATTGCCGGATCCCGGTGGTCACATCATCAAAATTCAGATGCTTGGCCACTGACTCGTATTTAGAATAGAATAGAATAGAATATTGAATAAATAATAGAATAGAATAGAATAATAGAATAGAATAGGAAAGAATAAGAATAGAATATTGAATATATAGAATAGAATAGAATAGAATAGAATAGAATAGAATAGAATAGAATAGAATAGAATAGAATAGAATAGAATAGAATAGAATAGAAATAGAATAGAAGTAGAGTAAATAGAAATAGAATAGAACAGAACAGAATAGAAATACAGAATAGAATAGAATAGAATAGAATAGAATAGAATAGAATAGAATAGAAGTAGAATAGAGTAGAGTAGAGTAGAGTAGAATAGAATAGAATAAAATTAGAATAGAATAGAATAGAATAGAATATTGAATATATAGAATAGAATAGAATAGGAAAGAATAAGAATAGAATAGAATAAGTAAGGAATAGAATAGAATAGAAATAGAGTAGAACAGAACAGAATAGAATAGAATGAATAGAATAGAAGTAGAGTAGAGTAGAATAGAATGGAAGAATATATTTATTGTCACTGTGTAACACAAGAAAATTAAGTAAATATCCCCCCCTTCTTGCTCCCCGCCTTCTGCATGCCCCCCCCCCAGGACACAGTCAAGATGGCCTCCCCGGCAGACAGCTGCATCCAGTTCACCCGGCATGCCAGCGACGTTCTACTCAACCTCAACCGCCTTCGGAGCCGGGATATCCTTACCGACGTGGTCGTTATCGTGAGCCAGGAACAATTCCGGGCGCACAAAACGGTGCTGATGGCCTGCAGGTGAGAGGCACTGATAGGCCCCAAAATTTTCACTGTGGCACGTTGCAGACATGTTGCGGCCATGTCGCAGCTACGTTGCAGCTATATCTCAGCTGCATCACAGCCACATCGTGGCCACATCTCAGCCATGTCACAGCCACATTGCAGCCACATCACAGCCACATCATGGTCACATTGCAGCCACATCACAACCATATTACAGCCACATCACAGCTACATCGTGGCCACATTGCGGCCACATTGCAGCCACCCAAACAGCCGTGGAGAATTGGGAAGCCCAAAGGCTATGCAGTCCCTATTATAGCTACAGGATATACCAGGGGTAGGCAACCTCAGCTCTTTTATGACTCATGGACTTCAACTCCCAGAATTCCTGAGCCAGCCATGCTGAGGGGAAAGGGAGAGGTTTCCAAGCTGAGCCATGCTGGCTCAGGAATTCTGGGGAGTTGAAGTCCACCAGTCATAAAAGAGCCAAGGTTGCCTACCCCTGGCCTAGGTCTAGGCCGCTTTATGACTCGTGGACTTCAACTCCCAGAATTCCTGAGCCAGCCATGCTGAGGGGAAGGGGAGAGGTTTCCAAGCTGAGCCATGCTGGCTGAGGAATTCTGGGAGTTGAAGTCCACGAGTCATAAAACAGCCGAGGTTGCCTACCCCTGGGATATACCTACACAGATCGTCTTCAGCTTACAATAGTCTATTTAGTGACCTGTTTTACGACCGTCACAACTTAACCACAGTGGGCAGGCTGTTGCAGTCGTACGTTGAAGACTGTATTACAACCAATAGTGACCGTTACAACGGCAGTGAAAAAAAGGAGTTAGGACTGTTTTTCACACTTATGACCATTGTGGCATCCTCGTGGTCATGTGAAGAAAGTATGGCAACTGACTCATGTTTATGACGGTCGCAGTGTCCTGGGATCACGTGATCTCCTCTTGGGACCTTCGGACAAGCGAGGTCAATGGGGAAGCCAGATTCACTTAACAGCCGTGTGACTAACTTAACAGCTGCACTGATTCACTTAACGACGGTGGCAAAAAAGGTCTTAAAACAGGGCAAAACTCACTTAGCGAACGTCTCACTTAACAACTGATATTTTCGGCTTCATTGCTGACTGACTGGATTTATTTCCACGCATCATAGATCCATCCTGGGCACACATCCAACCCGAGCCCGATTTTTTGTTATTTGAACTTTTTTTAATTCTTGTTTTTATGAATTCTGCAAGCTGCCCAGCATTGCGCGATCGTCAGATGAGTGGCAGATAAATTAAATAAATGGACGTAGTTGCTTTCCCTCTCTCTTTTTCCCCAAAATTGCCTTTTTTCCAAACAGTCAACAAACTTTACAAGTTTACAAACTTTACAAACTGTGTGTCCTGGTTCCGACAAATGAAACTCTTCAAAAGAACTTCGAGGCATTGTTTACCGTAAACTAGGATCTTTTATTCAAGTAGCAGAATATCGGCATTTACATAATCGAAGCCAAAAACTGAATTCCCTCACCCCGTGGGCACCTAGTATCAAAGCACAATTCCCTCCTCCAATTAACAGTCGTAAATCTCATCCCCCAATTAGCTTGAAGCGCAGGCTTTCTCTCCAGCTCTCCAGCCTGCCAATTCTTTTATCAGCTCTGGGCTCAGTAACCTTGATTCCCACACTGAGTTTAGTGTTGTTATGTCTAGCCGGACTCTCGTTCACATTGCCCCCCTCCCCTCCGAGCATCATCTAACTCTAAAAGTAAAAGGAAAAAGATGGGTTATATTTCCATCTGTTGTCAATGCAAAAACATCCGCTGTTAGCAGCGTTGACGCCGTGGGATGAAGTGAACGACCGCAGAGATTCACTTAGGAAAATGGAGTAAAACTCATTGAACAAACGCCTTGCTTAGCAACATAATTTTGCAGCTCAATTGTCCTTGTATACCGATATGCCCCCAATATAGGTTGACCCTCCCCCCTTCTTTGGGGCATCCCCTCAAATACTGCTATCGTGTCACCTTTATTTCTTCGTTATGTTTCGATCTCCAGGCCTTTAATCGTCTTACTTGCTTTTTCCCAAAGTCTCAAACACTTCCCCCCCTTTTTTTTTGCAAAGTGTTGACCAGAATTATTCCTTTCCTTCCCCACAGTGGCCTTTTCTATAGCATCTTCACTGACCAGTTGAAGTGCAACCTGTCGGTCCTGAATTTAGACCCGGAGATCAGTCCGGAAGGATTTGGGATCCTCCTGGATTTTATGTACACGTCTCGTCTCAATTTGCGGGAGAGTAACATCCTGGCGGTGATGGCCACCGCTCTCTACCTGCAGATGGAGCACGTGGTGGACACCTGCCGGAGGCTCCTGAACTCCAGGTGAGACGGCGGGGTTTTATAGCACGAGGTGGGATTCGCACGCGGCACCCCTGTCTTCCTGGAGACGGTGGTTTCCTCCCTCTAAAAAGAGACTCGTTTTTCTTCGTTCGTCTCTGAGAAAAAGAGGTGCTAGGATGAATTCCCTAGCAACCTAAAGCATTGTGTCTCAACCTTTTGGCCATATTAAGAGGCGTGGACTTCAATTCCCAGAATTCCCTAGCCGGCGAGGAATTCTGGGAGTTGAAGTCCGCACCTCTTCAAGATAGCCAAGATTGAGAAACAGTGGACTAAGGGGAATTCTGGGTGTTAGAAAGTGCTGGGAGTCGACTTGGGGTTCCACAGCCGCCGACAGAGAGGGCAAAATCTCCCATCCGAGCACTAAGCCAAGTTTAACTCAGTTTAAGCTTTGGGAGAGTACCCAGCTTCAGTTAGGTGCTGCCCTCTGCTGGGCATTTGCTGAATGTTTTTAACTAAGGGGGGGGGGTCCAAATGCAGTACAGATAGTCCTCCACTTACAATAGTTCATTTAGTGACCGTTCAAAGTTACAACGGCGCTGAAAAAAAGTGACCTACGACCGTTTTTCACCCTTACAACCTTTGCAGCATCCCCATGGTCACGTGATCAAAACTGACTCATATTTATGACGGTCGCAGTGTCCCCCGGGGTCAGGTGATCCCCTTTTGCAACCTTCTTGATAAACAAAGTCAGTGGGTTCCTAGCTTAACAACCGCAGTAATTCACTTAACAACTGTGGCAGAAAAGGCCGTAAAGCAGGGCAAAACCCGCGTAACAACCGTCGCGCTTAGCAGTGGCCGTAAGTCGAATACCTGTATCGTAACATCCCTTTTCTCTTGGTTTCAGCGAAACGGAAATGGTCTCGGCTGCCAAAAGCTCCCGGGAAGATTTTTTAGCTAACCAGATGCTCAGCCAACCCCACATGATGGCTTACAGAAGCCGGGATATCTCAGAAAGCAGCTTACCTCTTCGCAACGGTTCCGTTTGCGACGGGCGAGCCTTCATGCCCAGTTTGTACAGCAGCATGTCCGGATCCCCCATCTCCTACACTGGCTACAATCCCGTGCCCGTCGGCGGATACCTGTACTCGGACGAAGAGCTACGAGACGCCAGGATGCCCGTCTCGGAGGCTTCGAGAGGGCACCCCTTTTTGAGAGAGCGGGTGGCGCCTTGCAACGCGCCTCGGAGCAACGCTGCCGAGTTTACCCGGGCGGTGGCTAACATCTCGCCCAGCCTCCGCCACCCCGCCGTCGTCTACTCCCCGAAGGAAGAAGCGGCCGAGGAGAACAAAACTGTAGCCCGTTACGGGGCACCTATGGGTCCTGATCCCGCGCCTTCCCTGCCACCCAGTGGCGCCTACTTCGCGTGCGGGAAAACGAGCCCGGAGGAGGAGAGGTCCGCTCCCGAAGCCAAGCGGGCCCAGCGCTTTGAGCCCACCAACGCACCTGTGAATCGGAAGGTGGTGACCAGCCCTCAGAGCCCGCAGAAGTCAGACTGCCAGCCCAACTCGCCGACCGAGTCCAGCAGCAGTAAGAACGCCTGTATCGGTCCGGGCGCGACTTCGGCAAAGAGTCCCACGGAGCCCAAGGCCTGCAACTGGAAAAAGTACAAGTTTATCGTGCTCAACTCGCTCAACCAGAATGCCAAGGAGGATGGCCCCGAGCACACCGAGGCGGGGACCCTCTCGCCACGGCCGTACGGGCCCTCCTCGGCGTGTCAGCAGTCCCTGGAACCGGAGAACATGGAGGTGCAGTCCCCAACCAAGCTCAACGTCAACGGGGAAGACTCAACTATCCCGCAAGCGAGCCGCCTAAACAATATTCTTAACAGGTACGGGGCAAAGGGCCTCTTCCTTCTTGGATGAGGAGCGGGTGTGCGGGTGTGCATGTTGGTGTTCATGTATGTGTAGATTTGGATTTACTAGTGGTGTCCCATCCAAATTTCTCACCAGGTCTGATCTTACTGGCTAAAATATATTTCGAGTTAGGGCAATGTTTTGCGACTTTAGCAAGGTGAAGGTGTGTGGACGTCAGCTCCCAGAATTCCCCAGCCAGCCACCATTTTAGAAGGTGAAGCCCACAGGTCTTTGAGTTGCTGAGGGCGAGAAACGCTGAATTAATTTAATTTCAGCCATCTCTTCCCAACCCTGTAGCCTCCAGAAGTGCTTTTCGTGGGTGTCAAAGTAATCTCAACACTGTTAAACTCTTGTGACCATTAACTGGGTGAAACAGTGGGTCACAACGCAACAGTTTTTGGAGGAAGGTAGTGCCAATGGACTAGCTCACACAGCGTTTAAAATCCGGGTCCCACAATTCTCGAAGGGAATAAAATTTGGTGGAAATTTAGTGCTATTGGCTGCTGCTGCCTTGCTGAGCTGCTGCTGCAATCATGTGGTCTTCAGTTTTGAGGTTCCATGACAATTTCCCAGGCATTCTAGCAATCCCTTGCTTCCTTTACCAATAAACACTTGCAGGCAAGAAATGGAAGAGAAGAAAAGAGGGAGGGCAGAAAAGGAGGGAGGGAGGTTGGAAAGGAAGGAAGGAAGGAAGGAAGGAAGGAAGGAAGGAAGGAAGGAAGGAAGGAAGGAAGGAAGGAAGGAAGGAAGGAAGGAAGGAAGATTTTCTATGCACTGCTGGATTCCCCCCAAAAAACTCAATGGGGAAGCCAGTAGGAAGTCGAAAGTCCCTCCTGTCACCACCATTTTTTTACCCACCTTTGGTTATTTTATATCTCTGTTTAGGTTAAGGAAATATTTCTGAAACAATTACCCAAAAGGGCACAGGCTATCTATTTATTTACCTAACAAATCATCCTTAACTTTCCTGCGCATGTACTCGTCACCTTATAGATTTGGTTAAATTCATTTTAGCTATGGCTAAATCACGGAGAAAAAGTCTTCCACCTTTTGGTAGCTGTGCGAATTTCTTTTGGTGTGGCTGGGGTGTTGAGATGCAGGCCATAACTTCCTCCATTATGGCGCGGTTGTAATTCAGACAACACCCCTGTCCCCAGGTCAGCTAGGGAAGAAATGCCCGTATTCATACGAGATCCCAAGTGAATTTTTACCATTGTGCATGCGTGGCTTAGGAGTTGTGTGAACTCGCCTTGCTTACTGGGTTTAGGGTTCAAACGTACAATGCTGTTCCTAGTAAATAGTTAATTTGGGGTGCGCATAGGCTGAGCAGAGTCCCTGCATTGCTTGCCATTGGCCAGCATATTACAACCGGCAACCTGTTGTTAAATCTACACTTCAGGCAGTTTGATCAACAGGGATACAAACCTTGGCAAGTTGGAACAGGACAAATGTTGGTTTGTACATCTTGGTTTATAGTGTAGCTCATTTGCAGGAACCCCTTTGTCTTCTTAGAAAAGGTTGAGGAACCCAAAGAGTTTGTCTAGAAATTGCACATGGTTTTTTACTTACGACGGTTCATTTGTGACCATTCAAAGTTACAACGGCACTGGGAAAAATGGCTTAGGATGGTTTTTCACACTTACGACTGTTGCAGCATCCCCATGGTCCCGTGATCAAAATTCAGACGCTTGGCAACTGACTCTCACTTATGACGGTTGCATTTTCCCGTGCTCATGTGATCCCCTTTTGCAACCTTCTGACAAGCAAAGTCAAAGCCAGATTCACTTAACAACTGCGTTACTCAACAGCTGCAGTGATTCACTTAACAACTGTGGCAAGACAGGTTGTAAAATGGGGCAAAATTCAATAACTCGCTGAGCAACAGAAATTTTGGGCTCTGTTGTGGTCGTAACTCGAGGATCACCTATAAGACGAGAAATTTTAAAATACGTATTTGACTTCATGGACTGCCTGAAGAGATTTGAGGACCCTTTGTGGTTGCCAAAATGCTTCTTTAAAGTTCTGTCTTAGCCAAATGCGATAGCTGAGTCGAGTATTATCTGAGTAACAGACTGCGGTTTAGCTCAGCCCCTGAAGAATCAAAGGGCAGTTTCCCACCACTGGATGTTAATCTTAACCCAGTTTCTTGCTCTCTAGGTCCCTTGATGGTTCTCCTCGGAGCAGTGAGGACCAGTCCCCGTTGTACCTGCATTCGTCCAAGTGCAGCTCCTGCAGTTCTCGGTCCCCGCAGCATTCGGACATGTGCCTTCATACCCCCGGATCCAACTTTGGAGAAGAAATGGGGGAAACCCAGTCGGAATATTCAGATTCCAGTTGTGGTAAGTCCACAAAAGTTTCCGATAACTTTTTTGGGGGGTGATCGCCATGTTTGTTAAAAGGATGGCTTGACTCCTTGCCTTGATATATACCGAGAAGGCAGAAGTTTATTTCCACTTAAAGATAGCCTCTGCTTGAGTGGAGTGGCTCATCTTTTGCAGACCGGGTCAGTTTAATACAGGTAATCCTTGAATTACAGCCAGAGATCCAATGGCACTGACAAAAATGACTTAGGACTGGATCTTGTACTTATGACAAGGCCTCGAACTTACGACTGGGCTTCGCACTTAACGACCAACGCGTCATCCGCGTGGTCACGTGAACGAAATTCATAGATTGGCACTATGAATGTATTTATGACAGTTGCGGCATCCCAGGTTGATGTGACCGCCATTTGTGACCATTCCAGCCGGCTTCCGACAGTTAGAGGCGATGGGGGAAGCCAGATCCACTTAATGACTTCTGGATTCCCTTCGCAATTTCAGTGATTCGCTTAACAACCCTGGCATAAAAGGGGGCAAAACTCACTTAGCAACAGAAAATTTGGGCTCAGTTGTGGTCGTAAGTCGAGGACTACCTGTGTGTAAAATTAGGTTCAGAAAGGTTACCTTTTTCATATCCCCAGTTTCTGATTTTGCCGTAGCTTGAAGAATATTATTAGATATTGTATTATATTAGATAATATTATATCCCAACACTCATTTGGGGCTGAAGGCTGTTCCACCCTTCTGTTGGATCACATGGTGCTGTACAAACATTTCCTGCCTTCTCACAACGCGCCTAACCGGGTTTGTGAACAGGCCATCCACGGGTTGGAGGCGCCCCCTCGGGCACCCCAAACAAACCAGGATTAACCAGGATCGATCTCACGTCTCAAATCTCGACGAGGGCTAATCCTGGCTTGTTTTTTGACGGCGAGGGAGGCGAGGGTCAACCCCGTACCTGGTTCTGAGGGTGGCCCGGCGTGGCGCGGTTCCACGTGATTCTCACCCGCGTCCCCTCTTCCTCTCCGACAGAAACCCGGTCTTTTTTCTGCAAAGAATGCCAGTGCCCATTCTCGGAAGAGGCCGCGTTCAAGAAACATTCCCTGCAAACGCACAGTGACAAACCCTACAAGTGTGACCGTTGTCAGGCCTCGTTTCGCTACAAGGGGAACCTAGCCAGTCACAAAACCGTCCACACAGGTATAGCCTCACCTGGGGGACACGTAACCGCGGCTCTCCGGAGTGCTGTCGAACGCAGAGAGGGCGGTTTGAAGTGGCCCAATCCACCGGGCACAGGCCAGGCAGCAGAGCCGTGGCAAAAAGAAGGGTCATTTGCAAGTAGTCCTTGACTTAACGGCCATTCGTTTAATGACCGTTCAAAGTTGTGACGGTGCTGAAAAAAAGTGATTTAGGGCCGGTCCTTACACTTATGACCATTTGTTTAGCCACCAGAGGTGTGATGGCACCGGAAAAAGTTACTTAGGACCAGTCCTCACACTTACGACCATTCCTTCAAAGTTGTGATGGTGCTGAAAAAAGTGATTTATGACCAGTCCTTACACTTAACAATCATTTGCTTAGCGACCAAGGTTGTGATGACGTTGAAAAAAAGTGACCTAACGACCAATCCTTGCACTTACGACCATTTTTTTTAGCAAGCCTGAAAATTACAACAGCACTGAGAAACGTCACTTAGGAACATCCTCGCACCGAATTTTGATCACCTACACCCCCCACCCCCACCCCCAGGGATGCTGCAATGGTCAGAAAGTGTGAAAAACAGTGATAACTCACTTTTTTCAGTGCTGTTGTAAGTCACTAAACGGATCGTTGTAAGTTGAGGACTACACAGTTGTGGCTTGCAAATTGCACTCCTTTGGCCCATGTGATGTGTGTATGCGTGGCTGGGGGGTGTCTCACTCATGCCAGAAAGGGACGGAGTTTGCATTGGCTCCTGGGAATTGAGGGAGGGGTCTTTCCATAGCCCCATATCAGGGGATTCTGGGAAATTTCATTTTCTTCCTTGGAAAACAGCCTGGGGGGTGTGTGTGAGCTGAGTTGTGTGTTTTGTAGAGCACTCTGTGATCTGTGCCCCCCCTCCCCCTCCCCGAGACCCTCAAATGTTGGCTTGAAAAGAACAAAATTGAGTCGCAAATGGCCCTGTTGAAACATTGGCAACACAACTGCACCTGTAGGACTTCAACTCCCAGGAGCCTCAGCTAGGAAAGCCTTTGGAATTCTGGGAGTTGAAGTCTGAAGGAAAGTTTATCCTGGATGATTCTGGGGAGTTGAGTTTAATCCTCAACTTCCGTGAGGATTAAATGGCTTAAACCAGGGGTCCTCAAACTTGGCCACTTTAAGACTTGTGGACTTCAACTCCCAGAATTCCCCAGCCAGCATGTCTGGCTAGGGAATTCTGGGAGTTGAAGTCCACAAGTTTTAAAGTGGCCAAGTTTGAGGACCCCTGGCCTAATCTTTTTAAAAGGTGTTATTAAAAGGGAATGCCAAGTTGGCGAGCAGCTTGTCAACTTTAAGACGGGTGGACTTCAACTCCCAGAATTCTCCAACCCTGCAGAGCTGGCTGGGGAATTCTGGGAGTTGAAGTCCACCCCTCTTAAAGTTGCGGCGGTCGAGAAACACGGATGTAGAGATTCAAACGTTGAGCAGATTCTGAGTTGTGTGTTTGTGTGCAAATAACTTTGAGACACTAAAAATGTGCCGTTTGGTTGGTCCAAACAGGCGAGAAGCCCTACCGTTGCGGTATCTGCGGGGCGCAGTTCAACCGTCCGGCCAACCTCAAGACTCATACGCGGATCCACTCCGGGGAGAAGCCGTATAAATGTGAAACGTGCGGAGCTCGCTTCGTACAGGTGGGTGTCTGCGGGGCCGAAGCGGGGGATGGTGGTCCATGGTTGCCCCTCCCCCCTCTTGAGTTGCAGTAGGAGCTGCGGAGGCCCCCCCAGGTCAAAGAAGTCAAGATGGCGGCCGCAATGGTCTGATGGAAGCTGGGCCTTTTTAAATGTAGAGGGTTGCACTGTTGGGGCTGCACTTTCCTAGTAGCCATCTTGACTTTTTTGCCCAGCCCTGGCTAGCAAACGCCAGAAAGCCAAGGAAAGGAAATCTTCCCAAATTGTCAAACAGTTTGAGAATGAGTGAGAGGAAGATGAGCAAGATAGGTTGTTTCTAAATTTCTAAAATGAATGAGAGAGAGAGTGATAGATAGATAGATAGATAGATAGATAGATAGATAGATTA
>CM044358.1:2629677-2656136 GCA_024294585.1 Vipera latastei
AGGCGGAGGAGGAGAGGAGGAGGAGGAGGAGGAGGGGAGGAGGAGGAGGAGGAGGAGGAGGAGGAGGAGGAGGAGGAGGAGAAGCAGGACTGTAGGGTCCTGGGTGCTCTCTGAGCTTGGTGCTTTTCTTGTACACATTTCATGATCCGTCTTCCTTTCTATGTCTAGTTTAATGAAGAGGGGGACGAGGGGTGACATGATAGTAGCCTTCCAATATTTGAGGGGCTGCCACAGAGAAGAGGGGGGGTCCACCTATTCTCCAAAGCCCCTGAAAGGCAGGACCAGAAGCAACGGATGGAAACTGACCAAGGAGAGAAGCAACCTGAACTCAGGACAAACTTCCTGACAGTGAGGACAATCAACCAGTGGAACATCTCCAGAAGTTGTGGGCTGCTCCATCACTGGAGCCTTTTCAGGAAGAGACGGGACAGCCACCTGTCTGAAATGGCGCAGAGTCTCCTGCTTGAGCATGGGGTTGGACTAGAAGACCTCCAAGGTCCCTTTCCAGCTCTGTTATTCTATGTTTGAGGTTCTAAGATTTTCTCCCCGGCTCTCTACAATCGCTTCCAGAGTTCGCTAACATTAGGAGACAGCCTAAGAAGCATCAGATGCTTCTCTTTTCCTAGCCTGCTGAATTTATTCATCAAATCTGTCATTTTCGCTAGTAGATGAGCCAGCTGTCACTTCGGATTTGCAGCTATCTTGATGCAGTCCTCGCAGTATATACCGGTTTGAGGGTGGGATGGGGGTTACGTAGAATGTGCGAATGTTTATTACTTCTGAGGCTTGGTCAAGAGTGACCCATGACTAATATGAGCTCCGAGCCATGTCGCTATCAGGCCTGAGGATACCCACAGAGCCAGGACACCAGTTCAAAACCTTAGGAAGATCTGAAGATGGCAGAAAAACGAATTTGCTTCTGCCATCTTGAGCAGAAAAGAGCCTTGGTGGAGGAGTGGGCTAATGCCTCCTTAAGTAACACCAGCTGCCTGCAATTAGTGCAGGTTCGAGTCCCACCAGGCTCAAGGTTGACTCGGCCTTTCCACCTTCCCAGGTAGGTAAAATGAGGACCAGATTCTTGGGGGCAATAAGCTGACTTTGTAAAAATGCCGCTTGGGGGGGGCGAAAGCCCTAATACAGCAGGCATATACATAGAATGAAGGCTATTGCTAAGCACATTGATTTGTGCTTCTTAGATTGTAAGCCGCCTGAATCTTCGGAGAAGGGCGGGATATAAATGGGATTAAAAAATAAAAAAGATCAGGAGTCACAAAAGGCTGTAGCTGATTTAAATCGCTGCCTTCTAAAATGGTCTCTGAGCTGGGTGGTTTCTTGCAGACGTTTCATGACCCAACTAGGTAAACGTTACAGAGTGCTAGAGAAGGGAGGGGAGAAGAAGAAGAAGAGGAGGAGGAGGAGGAGGAGAGGAGAGGAGGAGGAGGAGGAGAGGAGGAGGAGGAGGAGGAGGGGGTGGAGAGAAAGGAGGAAGACTCTGTGGGATCCTTGGTGCTCTCTGAGCTGGGTGGTTTTCTTGCAGACGTTTCATGACCCAGGTAGGTAACGTCATCAATACACGTTAGTGTACAACGCAAGTTTCTGCAGCGTTCGTTTATTTATTTACTTATTCTTCCTGTCGTTTTACCCAGCCAGAACATCTTAGATGCCTCATCCCAGGAATAATAATAATAATTAAAAAAAACACCCGTCTTAACGCTGCCCGTATGTCTCCATGGTGTCACCACCAGGTGTGAAGAGTTGACTTTCCAGGCTGTTCACGCCCATCACGTCAACTAATCAAGGAGGTTGATGTGAAGGCTGGAGAACTTCTTCAGAACTTCAGCCTGACTTGCCCTGGGTTGACTTAATGAGTTCCTCAGCTCCTCCGTCTCTCTCTCTCTCTCTCTCTCTCTCTCTCTCTCTCTCTCTCTCTCTCTCTCTCTCTCTCTCTCTCTCTCTCTCTCTCTCTCTCTCTCTCTCTCTCTCTCCTCATCTCTCTCTCTCTCTCTCTCTCTCTCTCTCTCTCTCTACCTCGTTGAGGGTTCAAGCAAACAGTAATTAGGACTTCCTGGAGGCTTGAAGACGGTTTTTCATGGCAGAGGGCAGAGCAAGACAGGTTGATCATTAATCTCCTCAGCTTCAGCCCCCAATGCGCACGCGCACACACACACACCACACAACACACCCACAGAGATACACACTCGTCCTCGGGAGCACTAATGAGTTGTAGATGGGTTTCCCCTATTGATGTCTCCAAAAAGACACACGCTTCGAACATGAATTGGGAAGAACGCAAAACTTTGTGGCTTTTGGGAGGCTGTTTGCAAAAATGGAAAACTCTGCCTGGCAGGCACACACACGCATTCTCTCTCTCTCTCTCTCTCTCTCTCTCCTCTCTCTCTCTCCTCTCTCTCTCTCTCTCTCCCTCTCTCTCTCTCCTCTCTCTCTCTCTCTCTCTCTCTCTCATCTCTCTCTCTCTCTCTCTCACACACACACACACACACACACACACACACACACACACACACGATCGTTGTTGTGGGTGTTCAAGAGGCTGCTTTGATAAGACCACAAACAGCAAGTCAGGGCACAATTTTGCTTTAAGTGACAAGCCAGGAGAAAGGTCAAACCAAATGAAAAAAAATCACTTTACGGCAGTCATTAGCCAGCAGACAGTCAGGAAGAGTGCAGTTTCCATCGTGAGGGGTTTTTGGTTCTCCCCCCCCCAGCAAAAAAAGTTTATTTATATTTCGTATTTCTTAACCGCTGATTTCATTGATTTATTTCATATTTCGTATCTCTTAACTGCCTGACTTCACTGATATATTTATATTTCGTATTCCTTATCCTTCTGATTTCATTGATTTATTTATATTTCGTATTTCTTCGCCAAACCGTCTTCCTAGCAGAGCGACTTTGGGCAATCAGAATAGAACTGGAAGGACCTTGAAGGTCATCTAGTCCAGTCCGCTGCTCAAGCAGGAGACCCTACACCATTTCAGACAAGGGGCTGTCCAGCCTCTTCTAAAAACCTCCAGTGATGGAGCGCCCACGATTTCTGGTGGCAAGCTGTGCCACTGGTTAATTCTCCTCACTGTCAGGAAGTTTCTCCTTAATTCCAGGTTGCTCTCTCCTTGGTCAGTTTCCAACCATTGTTTCTTGTCCTGCCTGGTTGGACGTGGAGGAGGAGGAGGGAGGAGGAAGACTTAGGAGGAGGAGGAGAGGAGAGGAGGAGGAGAGGAGGAGGAGGAGGAGGAGGAGAATGGTGATGGAGAGAGGAGGAAGTGGAGAAGCAGAAGGAGAAGAGAAGCAAGAGGAAGAGGAGGAGGACTGGGCAGCCCTTGGTGCTCTCTGAGCTATGTTGTTTTCCTCGCAGACATTTCATTACCCAACTAAGTAATATCATCAGTTGTAGACTGGAGTGAGTGCTTGATGCGCCCTGGCTGTTAAGCGAAGCACAGCAGTTGTTAAGTGAAACACTGCAAGCTGCAACGGCTTGTGCAAACTCCAACGTAAAATATCTGCGGAACAAAACGAGATTCTCCGCCTAGCAGAGAGAAGAAGAAAAAATCTGATATGGAAAATCTCAATAGTTTCGTTCTTCTTGTTTTCTTCGCTCATCAGGGCTTCTTGCCTTCCAAGCAGAGTGTAGCAGTGTTGATCCTTGATTAACATTCACATCTTTTCATCTTTGTCGGTAAACAATCCGACACCAGGAACGCATCGTTCCCTCCAGAAACAATTCATACGCGAAGACAGCCCAAATCTCCTTTGGCATCTCAGCTTCACCAATTATCCCAAAGAAGCCAGCAATTTGCTCGTTAATGAACTTTTGGAAACTATGTGGATGCATTAGTTTGGGTCCTGGACATCATTTGATGCAGCTCAATAAGCCATCATGTTGTTGTTGATGATGTTAGCTGCGAAGTCGTGTCCGGACCCATCGCGACCCCATGGACGACGTTCCTCCAGGCCTTCCTGTCCTCTACCATCTTCTGGAGTCCATTTAAGCTCAGGCCTACTGCTTCAATGACTCCATCCAGCCCACCTCATTCTCTGTCGTCCCCTTTCTTCTCTTGCCCTCAACCTTTCCCAGCATTAGGCTCTTCTCCAGTGAGTCCTTCCTTCTCATTAGGTGGCCAAAGTATTGAGTTTCAGCTTCAGGATCTGGCCTTCTAAAGAGCAGTCGGGGTTGATCTCCTCTAGGACTGACCGGTTTGATCGCCTTGCAGTCCAAGGGACTCGCAGGAGTCTTCTCCAGCATCATAGTTCAAGGCTTCAATTCTTTGGCGCTCAGCCTTTCTCATGGTCCAAAGCCATCATATAGTCTGGCTTAATTTGAGCCTTGATAACAGGCAGTAGCTGTGTAATCTTGGGTTGGTGGTTACCTGGTGTGAATGGATTCTGATTGATTTAAGTTTACATAGCTGCCCATTTTTGCAGCAGAAAGAGTGGCAGAGCCTGGGGGCGGAGTCAAAAGAGGAATCTGCCTAGAATCCCTACCTGGGCACAAGCCGGATGAAGTCCGATCTCCTTGAATTCCACTGAACCTTATTTAAACACCCCCCCACAAGTGCTAACTGTTAGTAGAGAAGATTCCTAAGGAGAGACCCTTAGCAATAAATCAGTTGAATTGGACCTTCATGGGTGGACCTCATCTTTTATGCCTGAGAAGATGAGGGGAAGGAAGGAAGGAAGGAAGGAAGGAAGGAAGGAAGGAAGGAAGGAAAAGAAAGAAAGAAAGAAAGAAAGAAAGAAAGAAAGAAGAAAGAAAGAAAGAAAGAAAGAAAAAGGAAGGAAGGAAGGAAGGAAGGAGGGAGGGAGGGATGGAGGGAGGGAGGGAGGGAGAAACAAAAGAAAGAAAGAGAGGAGAGAGGGAGGGAGAAGAAAAGAAGGAAGGAAGGAAAAGAAAGAAAAGGAAGAAAGAAAAATAAAGAAGGAAAGGAAGAGAAAGAAAGAAAGAAAGAAAGAAAGAAAGAGAAAGAAAGAAAGAAAGAAAGAAGAAGAAAGAAAGAAAGAAAGAAAGAAAGAAAGAAAGAAAGACAGAAAGGAGGGAGGGAGGAACAAAGAAAAGAAAGAGAAGGAGAGAGGGGGAGAAAGGAAGGAGAAGAAAAAGACACAGAAAGAAAGAAAAGAAAGAAAAGGAAGAAGGGAGGGAGGAATAAAGGAAAGAAAGGAAGGAAGGAAGGAGGAAGGAAGAAGGGAGGGAGGAACAAAGAAAAGAAAGAAAGAGAGAAGGAGAGAGGGAGAAAGAAAGAACAAAGGAAGGAAAAGAAAAAAGAAAAAAGAAAGGAAGGAAGAAGGAAAGGAAGAAAGAAAGAAAGGAAGAAAGAGGAGGTATAGATGGATGAAAAGAAAGAAGAAAAGAAAGAAGAAAAAGACACAGAAAGAAAGAAAGAAAGGAAGGAAGGAAGGAAGGAAGGAAGGAAGCAAGAAAGAGAAAGAAAGAGAAGAAGAAAGAAAGAAAGAAAGAAAGAAAGAAAGAAAGAAAGAAAGAAAGAAAGAAAGAAAGAAAGAAAGAAAGAAAGAAAGAAAGAAAGAAAGGAGGGAGGGAAGGAGAGAGGGAAGGAGAAAACATATTACCTTGTTGATACATGGCCAAAGAAACAAAATCTTCCTTCCTTCATGCAGAAGGGATATTGAAAATCAAAGCGAGTGCAGAATGAGAGCAAAAAGGCCTGGGGGGGGGGGGAAGGACCATCTTTCCTAGCATTGCAAAGATTCGTTTGCTGATTTAACCGTCTTTATAGCCACGTGACTTTCAGCGGCTCACATCTCTAAAAGTAGGAAACAGTACGACGAAAGCAAGAAAGAAAAATAGAGAAAGAAAAATATGTCCGGAAGTAAAACAAAGAGACCTGGAAAACTCTCTTAAGTGAACGAAGTCTCCTGCGATCAGCAACTCAACTCGGAGAGAGCTTCGTCCGGGAAGAGCCCTCTGCTTGATCGGACAAATGGGAATTCCTCCTCCTGAATCTGTGCTGGAGGCCAAGGAGCAGAACGAGCTGGGTCGGCCCCTGGCGATTCTGAGCCATGACCTCGTTTCATTCAGTCCCCGTGTTTGAAGGACCGGAGGAAAAGTTTCAACTCCAGGTTCCCCATTCGGCGGAGTCCACGGTGCCCCTTTCTGCTCCGTGTTGCCATCTTCTTCCTTTCCTTTAACTCGGATCAACGGCGTGGGCTGCCTTCTCTCTCCCTTCGCTTTATCCACAACTGCGAGAAAAGCCATAAAAAGGGGGGGGGGGGAAGAAAGCCGTGATGGGGTAACAGACATTCAGACATTTAATGACAAATGAATCACCTTGTGAGGTGGGATGGGCGCAGAGAAAAGGACTTTGGCCAAGGCCACCCAGCTGGCTTTCAGGCCTAAGGCAGGACTAGAACTCACCGTCTCCCGGTGATTGGTCTAAAATCAGCCGGCCACCTTTTGTGCCTAAGACGGAACGAGAACTCGCCGTCTCCTGGCGATTGACCTCAAGTCACCCAGCCGGCTTTCATGCCTAAGGTGGAACTAGAACTCACTTTCTCCTGGTGATTGGCCTGAAGTCACTCAGCTGGCTTTCAGGCCTAAAGCGGGACTAGAACTCACCGTCTCCTGGTGATTGAGCCCAAGTCACCCAGCCACCTTTCGTGCCTATGGTGGAACTAGAACTCACCGTCTCCTGGTGATTAACCCCAAGTCACCCAGCCAGCTTTCGTACCTAAGACAGAACTAGAACTCACCATCTCCTGGTGATTGGCCCAAAGCGATCCATCCAGCTTTCGTGCCTAAGGTGGAACTAGAACTCACCATCTTCTGGTGATTGACCCCAAGTCACCCAGCCAGCTTTCGTACCTAAGGGGGAACTAGAACTCACTGTCTCCTGGCAATTGGCCCAAAGTCACCCAGCCGGCTTTCGTGCCTAAGGCGGAACTAGAACTCACCGTCTCCCAGTTGCTAGCCTGGTGCATTACTTGATTCTTTGTTGCAGAGGTGGCAATTGTCAAGAAAGCTGTATTTGGGGGTGGGTGGGCAGGGAGGAGCCCACACGTCCTGACGAATTTGAACAGAAGGTGTCGGGACAGCCCAGTTGAACGCCGACTAATTTGAACCAGGGGCCTTTGACAAGCCATCATTTTGGCCACCCACCAATCGTTTAACCGAAAACTAATTGCTGTTATGTTGGAATTAATCATCTAGGCGTGCACTATGTCCGTGGCACTGCCTCCCTTGAGTGTGTTTGACTCATGGCTGCTTGTAAGCCTCAATGTTTGTTTGTTGTCTGCTCAATTGGATATAATCAACATTTGATTCTCAGTTGGACAGGGTGGCGAGCGCCTTGGCATCTAACACAAACGCATTAATCACAGGCTAACCTGGCGTCCCCAAAACATTGCGCAAACGAAGAGGGGGAAATGAATGCAGGCAATCCCCTTTATTTAAGGAGCGTTCAAAGCTTCGACGGCACTGGGGGGAAAATGCGATTTATGACCAAATGTCTAGGGAGATGCTCGGTCAATCCCGGTCATGAGTTGTCCCAAAGGTGCTTTTTCCAGAGGCACCTGGACTCTCTTTGGGTTGTTTTTTTTCCGTGAAGAGGTTTCGCTTCTCATCCGAGAAGCTTCCTTCAGTTCGGACTGTCTCGTAGAACCATAGAAAGCTTCTCAGATGAGAAGCAAAACCTCTTCAAGGAAAAACAAAAACAAAAACAAAGAAAGCCCAGTTGTCTCTTGATTTATTTTATTTTTTTATTATTTATTTTAATCCCATTTATATCCCGCCCTTCTCCGAAGACTCAGGGCGGCTTACAAGCTTAGCAGTAGCCTTCATTCTATGTATATGCCTGCTTATTAGGGCTTTTGGGGGGCCCCAAGCAGCATTATTACAAAGTCAGCTTATTGCCCCCAACAATCTGGGTCCTCATTTTACCTACCTCGGAAGGATGGAAGGCTGAGTCAACCTTGAGCCTGGTGGGATGCGAACCTGCACTAATTGCAGGCAGCTGGGGTTACTTAAGGAGGCGTTAGCCCACTGCTCCACCAAGGCAGTGAGTCTATGAGTCCCTTCTTGCAGGTCCTGAAGCCCGTGCTCAAGCAGGGGAGCTTACGCTCTTCTGGACAAACGGTGTCCAATTTTCTTCTTGAAGACCTCCAGGAACAGCACCCGTCATTAGGGGGGGTATTTGTGCAAGACCTACAAGCTTTAGCTCTAAGTATGGACCGATCATTTCGAATGGAGGACGCTTACTTCCACAGCCAAGATCTAAACCTCTTTGGTGGCGTTCCAATTTCTCCTTGATTTTGGTTTCATTTCTCCTTCAGGTGAAGAGGAAAGAACTCTGCATGCGCTCAGAGGCAATCACCATAAAGTCCTGAGCTTTCACAGGTCTGGGGTCTTCGCGGAAAGACGTCTTCAGATCATACTTTGGGTTGTTGCTCGTACCTGTGTTGAGCACTGTCAGAGCGTGCCCAGTTTTATCGCGCTGAGATAACCCAGGAGTAAACATAGCAAACAGTGATCTATATTAAATGGTGGTTTAATCTTACACTATCTACAATATCATGCACCAGGAAGAAAACACATACACGTGCTAATACAGCAGGCTCCAACACCCAGCAATTACAACAGAAAGCCAAAGAGAAGAGAACACAGCAGCAGAGCCTTCCCTTTTATACAAAGGCTCTTAAAGGGACACAGACCCTGCTGAGCCATTCCCATCATTACACCGTACATCTCACATTATACAAGCTGGTGAGCTTCTAAATCATTACCTTGACAACCACCTTCTTAAAAAGTGAAGACCGCCAGCTTCCCAGAAGGCGAGAAGCTTCCGAAGCTTTAGCCCCAAACGTCTACAAGGAGGAAGGGGACGCCAGCGATGGCATGTTCACGAGGAGGGCATTGATGCAAATGAGACTGCTGGCTTCAAGTTGTCACGCAATAGATGTCCTTGTGATTTTTACAAGTAGTCCTCGACGTACGAACACAAAATTTATGTTGCCAAGCGAGACAGTTGTTCAGTGAATTTCATCCCATTTCACGACCTTTTGCACCACAGTTGCTAAGTGAATCACTTAAGTTAGTGACACTTGACATGGTCAAGTTAGTGACACGGTTGCAAAGTGAATCTGGGTTCTCCCGTTGACTTTTCTTATCAGAAGGTCGCAAAAGGGGATGACGTGACCCTGGGACTCTGGAACCGTCATTTCCTACCTAAGCAGGGGGTTGGACTAGATGACTTCCAAGGTCCCTTCCAACTTTATTGTTATTGTCATTGTATACAGATAAATATGAGTTTTGACTTGGATTGTCAAAAGGGGATCACGTGACGCCGGGACACTGCAACCGTCATAAATTTGTCTGAGATGGTATAGGATCTCCTGCTTGAGCAGGGGGCTGGACTAGAAGACCTCCCAGGTCCCTTCCAGCTCCTATTCTGTCCTGTCCTGTCCTCTCCTCTCCTCTCCTCTTCTTTTCTCTTCTCCTACTCCTACTCCTACTCCTATCCTACTCCTAATTCTATTCTATTCTATTCCTTTTCTCTATTTCTATTCTATTCTATTCTATTCTATTCTATTCTATTCTATTCTATTCTATTCTATTCTATTCTATTCTATTCTATTCTATTCTATTCTATTCTATTCTATTCTAAATACGAGTCAGCTGCCAAGCTTCTGAATTTTGATCACATGACCGTGGGGATGCTGCAACGGTCGTAAGTGTAAAAAATGGCCGTAAGCCACTTATTTCAGTGCTGCTGTAACTTTGCACTGTCATCAAATGAACTTTTGTAAATCATAAGTCACTTTTTTCACTGCCTACCTAACTGAACAGTTTAAAATCAAGGACTTTTCCTGTACCAGATGCTTACGGATATCTTCATTTTAATCTGCCCTGTCATAACCTAAAATATTTCCCAGGCCGAAATATCATCTAGAAGCACTTGCCTGTGCCATCGTGTGTGTGTGTGTGTGTGTGTGTGTGATAGGAACTGTAGCCCACCAGATCTCTCGACTTTAGGGAAGCCGTTCTAGAACGTTCTTGATGGTTTTGCAATTTCTCTCTTCCTTCCACTCGAAAGAAAAAGAAACCAGCTTAAGAGCCCTCGTGAAAATAATGGATGTTTGCTTTCATCGTTTTTGTAACGGTGAAGAGGTTTTCCTGAACGGACCTGAAAAATAAAACAGCAGCATCGTCTACATGAAGGCTAATTAATGTCTCAGAACAATCTGGTCTACTTTGAGCCCAGGAAGAGAAGTCTGCAGCTTTGATGCTGCTCAGAACAAGCCACCCTGGGTTTAGAACAGAATAGAATAGAACAGAACAAAATAGAACAGAACAGAATAGAATAGAATAGAACAAAATAGAATAGAATAGAATAGAATAGAACAAAATAGAATAGAACAAAATAGAATAGAATATATAGAATAGAATATATAGAATAGAATAGAATATACAGAATAGAATAGAACAGAACAGAACAGAACAGAACAGAAGAGAATATATAGAATAGAATAGAATAGAATAGCATAGAATAGAATAGAACAGAATAGAACAGAACAGAACAGAATAGAATATATAGAATAGAATAGAATAGAATAGAATAGAATAGAATAGAATAGAATAGAACAGAACAGAACAGTAGAGAATATATAGAATAGAATAGAATAGAATAGAATAGAATAGAATAGAATAGAATAGAATAGAATAGAATAGAATAGAATAGAACAGAACAGTAGAGAATATATAGAATAGAATAGAATAGAATAGAATAGAATAGAATAGAATAGAATAGAATAGAATAGAATAGAATAGAATAGAATAGAATAGAACAGAACAGTAGAGAATATATAGAATAGAATAGAATAGAATAGAATAGAATAGAATAGAATAGAATAGAATATACCGTATATACTTGAGTATAAGCCGACTCGAGTATAAGCCGAGACCCCCAATTTCACCCCCCAAAACTGGGAAAAGTTGTTGACTCGAGTATAAGCCGATCCGCAGTTCTGCAAGCCTCCGCCGCCGGCGGAGGCTGGATCCGCGCTCTGCAAGCCTCTGCCGCCAGCAGAGGCTCGATCCGCCATTTTGCAAGCCTGAATACACAGGAATACCCTGTGTGGCCGCGGCTCTCGGGGAAGCCCCGGCTGTCCGCTTCCTCGCTCCACGCTGCCATTCGGGGCACGCGCGTTCCCCGGGCAAATCACGGCGCCCAGCAGGCGAGGAAACACACCCGCTCCAGTCGCCCCCCCCTTCCCTCAGGAGACGCGAAGCAAGTGACCGCCCGGAGCTTACCGAGGACTTGCGCGCGGCCGAGGCTTCGGTGCTTCCAGGATCGCACGCACCTCTCCCAAGCCGCCGCCGTCCGGAGACCTGCCGAAGTTTGGGGAGGTGCGCGCGCACCTCCCCAAACCTCCCCAAACATCGGCAGGTCTCTGGACCTCCGCGCCCTGCCTGCCTGCTTCTTTTTGCTGCGGAAAGAAGCAGGCAGGCAGGGCGCGGAGGAACGGAGACCTGCCGACGTTTGGGGAGGTTTGGGCGCCTCCCCAAACCTCCCCAAACGTCGGCAGGTCTCCGTTCCTCCGCGCAGACCTGCCGACGTTTGGGGAGGTTTGGGCGCCTCCCCAAACCTCCCCAAACGTCGGCAGGTCTCCGTTCCTCCTGCCGACGTTTGGGGAGGTTTGGGCGCCTCCCCAAACCTCCCCAAACGTCGGCAGGTCTCCGTTCCTCCGCGCAGACCTGCCGACGTTTGGGGAGGTTTGGGCGCCTCCCCAAACCTCCCCAGGTCTCCGTTCCTCCGCGCAGACCTGCCGACGTTTGGGGAGGTTTGGGCGCCTCCCCAAACCTCCCCAGGTCTCCGTTCCTCCGCGCAGACCTGCCGACGTTTGGGGAGGTTTGGGCGCCTCCCCAAACCTCCCCAGGTCTCCTTTCCTCCGCGCAGACCTGCCGACGTTTGGGGAGGTTTGGGCGCCTCCCCAAACCTCCCCAAACGTCGGCAGGTCTCCGTTCCTCCTGCCGACGTTTGGGGAGGTTTGGGCGCCTCCCCAAACCTCCCCAGGTCTCCGTTCCTCCGCCATGACCTCCTTTCATTCAGTCCCTGCGTTTGAAGGACCGGAGGAAAAGTTTCAGCTCCAGGTTCCCCATTCGGCGGAATCCACGGTCCCCCTTTCTGCTCCGTGTTGCCATCTTCTTCCTTTCCTTTAACTCGGATCAACGGCATGGGCTGCCTTCTCTCTCCCTTCGCTTTATCCACAACTGCGAGAAAAGCCATAAAAAAGGGGGAAAAAAGAAAGCCGTGATGGGGTAACAGACATTCAGACATTTAATGACAAATGAATCACGCTGTGAGGTGGGATGGATGCAGAGAAAAGGACTTTGGCCAAGGCCACCCAGCTGGCTTTCAGGCCTAAGGCAGGACTAGAACTCACCGTCTCCCGGTGATTGGTCTAAAATCACCCGGCCACCTTTTGTGCCTAAGACGGAATGAGAACTCGCCGTCTCCTGGCGATTGACCTCAAGTCACCCAGCCGGCTTTCGTGCCTAAGGTGGAACTAGAACTTACTTTCTCCTGGTGATTGGCCTGAAGTCACTCGGCTGGCTTTCAGGCCTAAAGCGGGACTAGAACTCACCGTCTCCTGGTGATTGAGCCCAAGTCACCCAGCCACCTTTCGTGCCTATGGTGGAACTAGAACTCACCATCTCTTGGTGATTGGCCCAAAGTCATCCATCCAGCTTTCGTGCCTAAGGTGGAACTAGAACTCACTGTCTCCTGGCAATTGGCCCAAAGTCACCCAGCCGGCTTTCGTGCGTAAGGCGGAACTAGAACTCACCGTCTCCCAGTTGCTAGCCTGGTGCATTACTTGATTCTTTGTTGCAGAGGTGGCAACTGTCAAGAAAGCTGTATTTGGGGGTGGGTGGACAGGGAGGGGCTCACACGTCCTGACGAATTTGAACAAAAGGTGTCGGGACAGCCCAGTTGAACGCCGACTAATTTGAACCATGGGCCTTTGACAAGCCATCATTTTGGCCACCCACCGATCGTTTAACTGAACACTAATTGCTGTTATGTTGGAATTAATCATCTAGGCGCGCACCACGTCCGTGGCACTGCCTCCCTTGAGTGTGTTTGACTCATAGCTGCTTGTAAGCCTCAATGTTTGTTTGTTGTCTGCTCAACTGGCTGTAATCAACATTTGATTCTCAGTTGGACAGGGTGGCATCAAACGAGGCGAGCCCCTTGGCATCTAACACAAATGCATTAATCACAGGCTAACCTGGTGTCCCCAAAACGTTGCGCAAACGAAGAGGGGGAAATGAATGCAGGCAATCCCCTTCATTTAAGGAGCGTTCAAAGCTTCGACGACACTGGGGGGAAAATGCGATTTATGACCAAATGTCTAGGGAGATGCTCAGTCAATCCCGGTCATGGGTTGTCCCAAAGGTGCTTTTTCCAGAGGCACCTGGACTTTCTCTGGGGGTTTTTTTTCTGTGAAGAGGTTTTGCTTCTCATCCGAGAAGCTTCTTTCAGTTCGGACTGTCTCGTAGAACCATAGAAAGCTTCTCGGATGAGAAGCAAAACCTCTTCAAGGAAAAACAAAAACAAAAACAAAGAAAGCCCAGTTGTCTCTTGATTTATGAGTCCCTTCTTGCAGGTCCTGAAGCCCGTGCTCAAGCAGGGGAACTTAAGCTCTTCTGGACAAACGGTGTCCAATTTTCTTCTTGAAGACCTCCAGGAACAGAGCACCCATCATTAGGGGGGGGGGGTATTTGTGCAAGACCTACAAGCTTTAGCTCTAAGTATGGACTGATCATTTCGAATGGAGGACGCTTACTTCCACAGCCAAGATCTAAACCTCTTTGGTGGCATTCCAATTTCTCCTTGATTTTGGTTTCATTTCTCCTTCAGGTGAAGAGGAAAGAACTCTGCATGCGCTCAGAGGCAATCACCATAAAGTCCTGAGCTTTCACAGGTTTGGGGTCTTCGCGGAAAGACGTCTTCAGATCATACTTTGGGTTGTTGCTCATACCTGTGTTGAGCACTGTCAGAGCGTGCCCAGTCTTATCGCACTGAGATAACCCAGGAGTAAACACAGCAAACAGTGATCTATATTAAATGGTGGTTTAATCTTACACTATCTACAATATCATGCACCAGGAAGAAAACACATACACGTGCTAATACAGCAGGCTCCAACACCCAGCAATTACAGCAGAAAGCCGAAGAGAAGAGAACACAGCAGCAGAGCCTTCCCTTTTATACAAAGGCTCTTAAAGGGACACAGACCCTGCTGAGCCATTCCCATCATTACACCATACATCTCACATTATACAAGCTGGTGAGCTTCTAAATCATTACCTTGACAACCACCTTCTTAAAAAGTGAAGACCGCCAGCTTCCCAGAAGGCGAGAAGCTTCCGAAGCTTTAGCCCCAAACGTCTACAAGGAGGAAGGGGACGCCAGCGATGCCATGTTCACGAGGAGGGCATTGATGCAAATGAGACAGCTGGCTTCAAGTTGTCACGCAATAGATGTCCTTGTGATTTTTACAGGTAGTCCTCGACGTACGAACACAAAATTTATGTTGCCAAGCGAGACAGTTGTTCAGTGAATTTCATCCCATTTCACGACCTTTTGCACCACAGTTGCTAAGTGAATCACTTAGGTTAGTGACACTTGACATGGTCAAGTTAGTGACAAGGTTGCAAAGTGAATCTGGGTTCTCCCATTGACTTTTCTTATCAGAAGGTCGCAAAAGGGGATGACGTGACCCTGGGACTCTGGAACCGTCATTTCCTACCTAAGCAGGGGGTTGGACTAGATGACTTCCAAGGTCCCTTCCAACTTTATTGTTATTGTCATTGTATACAGATAAATATGAGTTTTGACTTGGATTGTCAAAAGGGGATCACGTGACGCCGGGACACTGCAACCGTCATAAATTTGTCTGATATGGTATAGGATCTCCTGCTTGAGCAGGGGGCTGGACTAGAAGACCTCCCAGGTCCCTTCCAGCTCCTATTCTGTCCTGTCCTGTCCTCTCCTCTCCTCTTCTCTTCTTTTCTCTTCTCCTACTCCTACTCCTACTCCTACTCCTAATTCTATTCTATTCTATTCTATTCTATTCTATTCTATTCTATTCTATTCTATTCTATTCTATTCTATTCTATTCTATTCTATTCTTCATTCCTGCTATTATTCTATTCTATTCTATTCTATTCTATTCTATTCTATTCTATTCTATTCTATTCTATTCTATTCTATTCTATTCTATTCTATTCTATTCTACTCCTGAAATGGTATAGGGTTTCCTGCCTGAGCAGGAGGTTGGACTAGATGACCTCCAAGGTCCCTGCCAAGTCTGATTCTATTCTATTCTATTCTAAATACGAGTCAGCTGCCAAGTGTCTGAATTTTGATCACATGACCATGGGGATGCTGCAACGGTCGTAAGTGTAAAAAACGGCCGTAAGCCACTTATTTCAGTGCTGCTGTAACTTTGCACTGCCACCAAAAGAGCCTTGGTGGAGCAGTGGGCTGATGCCTCCTTAAGTAACAGCAGCTGCCTGCAATTAGTGCAGGTTCGAGTCCCACCAGGCTCAAGGTTGACTCAGCCTTCCATCCTTCCCAGGTCGGTAAAATGAGGACCCAGATTGTTGGGGGCAATTAAGCTGACTTTGTAATAATGCCGCTTGGGGTGTGTGTGAAAGCCCTAATAAGCAGGCATATACATAGAATGAAGGCTACTGCTAAGCTTGTAAGCCGCCCTGAGTCTTCGGAGAAGGGCGGGATATAAATGGAATTTAAAAAAAATGAACTTTTGTAAATCATAAGTCACTTTTTTCAGTGCCCACCTAACTGAACAGTTTAAAATCAAGGACTTTTCCTGTACCAGATGCTTACGGATATCTTCATTTTAATCTGCCCTGTCATAACCTAAAATATTTCCCAGGCCGAAATATCATCTAGAAGCACTTGCCTGTGCCATCGGGTGTGTGTCTGTCTGTGTGTGTGTGTGTGTGTGTGTGTGTGTGTGTGTGTGTGTGATAGGAACTGTAGCCCACCAGATCTCTCGACTTTAGGGAAGCCGTTCTAGAACGTTCTTGATGGTTTTGCAATTTCTCTCTTCCTTCCACTCGAAAAAAAAAAGAAACCAGCTTAAGAGCCCTCGTGAAAATAATGGATGTTTGCTTTCATCGTTTTTGTAACCGTGAAGAGGTTTTCCTGAATGGACCTGAAAAATAAAACAGCAGCATCGTCTACATGAAGGCTAATTAATGTCTCAGAACAATCTGGTCTACTTTGAGCCCAGGAAGAGAAGTCTGCAGCTTTGATGCTGCTCAGAACAAGCCACCCTGGGTTTAGAATAGAATAGAATAGAATAAAACAAAATAGAATAGAATATATAGAATAGAATAGAATAGAATAGAATAGAATAGAATAGAATAGAATAGAATAGAATAGAATAGAACAGAACAGAACAGAATATATAGAATAGAATATATAGAATAGAACAGAACAGAACAGAACAGTAGAGAATATATAGAATAGAGTACAGTATATAGAATAGAATAGCATAGAATAGAATAGAACAGAATAGAACAGAACAGAACAGAACAGAACAGAATATAATAGAATATATAGAATAGAATAGAACAGAACAGAACAGTAGAGAATAGAATAGAATAGAACAGAACAGAACAGAACAGAATAGAATAGAATATATAGAATAGAATATATAGAATAGAATAGCATAGAACAGAATAGAACAGAAAAGAATAGAACAGAACAGAACAGAACAGAACAGAATAGAATAGAGCTGGAAGGGACCTTGGAGGTCTTCTAGTCCAGCCCTCTGCTAAAGCAGGAGGACCAATACCATCTCAGACAGGTGACTGTCCAGTCTCTTCTTAAAAGCCTCCACTGATGGAGCGCCCACGATTTCTTGTGGCAAGCTGTTCCACTGGTTAATTGTTCTCACCGTCAGGAAGTTTCTCCTTAATTCCAGGTTGCTTCTCTCTTTGGTCAGTTTCCAAGCATTGCTTCTCGTCCTTCCATCTGGTGGTCTGGTGAACAACCTGGCCCCCTCCTCTTTTTGGCAGCCCCTCAGATACTGGAATGCTGCTATCATGTCTCCCCTATTTCTTCTTTTCTTTAGACTAGCCAGACCCAAGTCCTGCAGCCGTTCTTCGTATGTTTCAGTCTCCAGGCCTTGGATCATCTTAGTTGCTCTTCTCTGCACTTTTTCCAAACTCTCAACATCTTTTTTGTGATATGGTGACCAAAACTGGCTGGAGTATTCCAGCTGTGGCCTTACTAAGGATTTACAAAGTGGTACTAATACTTCACCTCATTCTGATTCTATGCCTCTGTTTATACAACCAAGGATTGTGTTGGCTTTTTTTGGCGGCTGCTGCGCACGGCTGGCTCACGGCCAAGTGATTGTCTACTGGGACTCCAAGGTCCATCTCACAGGCGCTGTTTTTGAGCCAAGTCTCGCCCAATCTGTACTTGTGCCTTTGGTTGTTTCTGCCAAAGTGTAGGACTTTGCTTTTCTCCACGCTGAAACTCATTTTGTTGGACAGGGCCCTTGTTCCAATCTGTCAAGATCTTTTTGGATCCTGAGTTTGTCTTCTGCGGTGTTGGCTACTCCTGCCAGTTCCGTGTCATCTGCAAATTTCATAGGTTCCCCTTCAATTCCCTCATCTAAGTCATTTAATCCTGTTGGATCTGACCAGGATTGTAGAATCCCTGAGCTGGGGGCGGGGGGAGCTTGAGACCATCCAGTCAACCAGCTTCCGTGCAGGAATCCAAAATACGAGAAAGATGGGTTCCTAGCATCCCATGGGGGAGAGCGTCCATCACTGGAGGCTTTCAAGAAGAGACTGGACAACCATTGGGCTGGAACGGAATAAGGTTTCTTGCTGTTCTGTACCAGCCTGCTACCGGCCCTGCAGAAAAGGCAGGGACAACCCCTTTACAACCGGCAAGAGGCTGGAATTACGCCTGCCAAATTTATAGCTACAAAAACAAACAAGACACGAACCAAGAAACAGGAGCTTTAAGAAACATGAACCATCCGAGCGGTTGCCTTCAGCAAACCAGCCCTCCCCACACATTCCCCTTATATAGAGTTCAGGGCGTGGCTTCTCTCTGCCTCCTTCCGAGAAGCCCCATTGCCTTCCTCTGTTTACTCCTAATTGACTGCCTCCTGCGTCGGGCGTCCTTGAACAGGGCCAGCTGTGGGTCATCTTCATCCACACTGTCAGGCTCACACAGCTGGGTCTCCATGGTGACCAAGTGGGAGGGGCCTGGCTGAGGGCTATCATCAGCGAGATCTTCAACCCCCTCAGCAAGGTCTTCAACACCCCCCTCCTCCTCTGAGTCGTCCGACCCAACTGCCGAACCCACAGGCTGACCCTGAATCACAACACTTGCTTGGGCAGGAGGGGTTGGACTAGAAGACCTCTAAGGTCCCTTCCAATCCTCTTCTTCTCTCCCCTTCTCAAGGCTCAGGGCTTATTGCAAAGTGGTAAAGTTGAGTCAGCGTCTGAGTTTTGGTCACGTCCCCGTGCTGCAACAGTCAGAGGTTACTTGCGATTGCAATTTTGAACGGTCACTAAACGGGGGCTGTAAGACAAGGACTACCTGTGACGACCCTTGACCTGTTGAGTGCAGAGTTGAAGTCTCCAAGAGAGGCATACGTATCCCCCCCCTCCCCAATACACACCTCTTTAGAAATTAGCCCGGAAGGAGTCTCCCCCCCCCACCTCAACCTTTCTCTCTTCAAATGCAACCCACAAAGTGAGAGGATGGTTGAAGGGAGATAAAAATATCATTCTGCTCCTTTCTTATTGCTCCGTGGATCAATAAATAACACAGTGCAATTAGGTGAGTGCAGTAGGACTCGGGAGCTAATTTCTGCTACTTGCTGGAAATAATTTTGCTGCACTCACCTAACTGCACCTTCCCTCTTTCCTTCTTTCTTTCTTTCTTTCTTTCTTTCTTTCTTTCTTTCTTTCTTTCTTTCTTTCTTTCTTTCTTTCTTTCTTCCTTCCTTCCTTCCTTCCTTCCTTCCTTCCTTCCTTCCTTCCTTCCTTGTTCTTTCTATCTTGTTCTTTCTTGTTCTTTCTTCTTTCTTTCTTCCTTCCTTCCTTCCTTCCTTCCTTCCTTCCTTCCTTCCTTCCTTCCTTCCTTCCTTCCTTCCTTCCTTCCTTCCTTGTTCTTTCTATCTTGTTCTTTCTTGTTCTTTCTTCTTTCTTCCTTTCTTCCTTCCTTTCTTTCTTTCTTCCTTCTTTCCTTTCTCCCTTCTTTCCTTCCTTCCTTTTTTCCTTCCTTCCTTCTCTTTCCTTTTTTCTTCCTTCACTCCTTTCTTCATTCCTCCCTCCCTCCCTCCTTCCCTCTCTCCCTTCCTTCCTTCCTTCCTTCCTTCCTTCCTTCCTTCCTTTCTTTCTTTCTTTCTTTCTCTTCTTTCTTTCTTTCTTTCTTTCTTTCTTTCTTTCCTTTTCTTTTTCTTTGCCTTCTTTCCTTCCTTCTTTCCTTCCTCTCTCTCCTTTTCTTTCTTTCTTTCTTTCTTTCTTTCTTTCTTTCTTTCTTTCTTTCTTTCTTTCTTTCTTTCTTTCTTTCTTTCTTTCTCTTTCTTTCTTTCTTTGCCTATATAGGTGTCTGTGGCCTTCCAAGATTCCAAGTATTTTCATCTTTTTTTTTTTTTTTTGGAGCAACATGGGTGTCACTTTGAGCCCTGGAGGTGGGATCTTTAGCTAGGACCTCTGCCTGGGGAAAAAGCAAGGTGTACAGGTGGTCCTTGTTTTATGAACCCAATGGAGAGCAGAATTTCCACCGCTAAGCAAGACAGCCTGGTTGCCTATGGTTCTTAAGTGCATCATGGCAGTTGTTAAACGAATCATGAAGTTGTTAAGAGAAGGTGTGGCTTCCCTCTTAGACTTTGGAGAGGAAGGAAGGAAGGAAGGAAGGAAGGAAGGAAGGAAGGAAGGAAGGAAGGAAGGAAGGAAGGAAGGAAGGAAGGAAGGAGAAAGAAAGAAAGAAAGAAAGAAAGAAAGAAAGAAAGAAAGAAAGAGAAAGAGAAAGAAAGAAAGAAAGAAAGAAAGAAAGAAAGAAAGAAAGAAAGAAAGAAAGAAAGAAAGAAAGAAAGAAAGAAAGAAGAAAGAAAGAAAGAGAAAGAAAGAAAGAATAACTCAAGAAGCTTGGAAAACTTTGAAAAGTGAGATTATAAAAGCCCAGTCTAGCACAATACCAACAAAGAAGAAAAACAACAGCTCTCAAAAGAAACCAGCGTGGCTGCATAAAGAACTCTTCGATAAATTGAAAGACAAAAAGGACAAGTATAAAAAGTGGAAAGATGGGTACATAATAAAGGCAGAATATCAGCCAATAGCCCGAGCCTGCAAAGATGAAGTGAGGAAAGTTAAGGCTCAAAATGAACTAAGGCTTGCAACAAAAGTCAAAAATAACAACAACAAAAAGCTTCTTTCAACATGTAAAAAACCGGTCGGTTTTTTTTTTTTTTGCACTCGAGTGCTACAGATTCACTAACCAGGCAGTCCTCGACTTACATTTTTGATCACGTGAGTGTGGAGGATGCTGCAAAGGTCGTAAGTGTGAAAAACGGTCATAAGTCACTTTTTTCAGTGCCGTTGTAAATTCGAACGGTCACGAAACGAACGGTTGTAAGTGCAGACTACTTTTATCCTGAGCAGGGGCAGATATTTTTAATTTCTCCTACCTTTTCTGTCGCTCCTGATTCTTTTGGTCCCTTTCTATGGCACACCTGGAGACCCATCCCATTAAATCAGTTTTGCCTCCTTGTGCTAAGAGCTCATCCCATTTATTTCTCATTTTGGGGGGTATTCATATTAGGGAACAAAAGGCCGCAAATTTTAAGACCGGGTTGTCCGCGATTTCTTTCATTAAGGCGTTTAATAGGACCCACTTGAGCTATTACTTCACTCCTGCAAAACTTAAGTGGTTTTGCATATCAAGCTTTATCTATTTTTTTTGAGTCTGGTTTTGGAACAGGAGAGTCCACACATGGTTGGGTATTTTTTTTTAAAAAAAATAAAAATAAATAAATCAAGATGGTCGTATTAAATGAAGAGTTGGCTTTGTTTCTTAGACCTTTGGAAGAAGTCGGAAGTCATTCCTTGTATGTGTATTTCTTTCCTTTTTCTTTTAAATACCTTTCTGCACCACTCGCTCTTGTCGGCTTTATCTTCCTTTCTGGTTGTTAGGCTAAAATTGAGATGGCAGATGTTCCTTGCTGGAAAGATTACGCGTGCTAAGCGAAAGACCGGAATATTCGTAGTCAGGTTTGAACTCTGGGGGCCCTGGGTGCTCTCTGAGCTGGGTGGCTTTTTAGCAGACGTCTCATGACCCAACTAGGGAACATCATCAGTGCAAGAAGGGAGAGGGGTTTGCAGAGAGGAGGAAGAGGAGGAGGAGGAGGAGGAGGAGGAGGAGGAGGAGGAGGAGGAGGAGGAGGAGGAGAAGGTAGAGGACTGCAGGGACCTTGGTGCTATCTCAGCTTGGTTATTTTCTTGCAGACATTTCATGACCCAACTAGGGAACATCATCAATGCTAGAAAGGGTGGAGGTTGCAGAGAGGAGGAGGAGGAGGAGGAGGAGGTTCTTGATGCTCTCTGAGCTGGGTGGTTTTCTTGCAGACGTTTCATGACCCAGTTAGGGAACTTCATCAGTGCAAGAGGGAGGAGGAGGAGGAGGACGACGACAACTGTGTGGTTCCTTGTGCCCTCTGAGCTGGGTTGTTTTCTTGCAGATGTTTAATTACCAAACTAGGCAACATAATCAGTTCTAGACTGATGAGGTTGACTAGCACTGAGGATGTTACCTAGTTGGGTTGTGAAACGTCTGCAAGAAAGCCATCCAGCTCAGAGAGCAGAAGAGCTGCAGGACTTGGCTCTGGCTAGTCTAAAGAAAACAGGGGTGACACGATAGCAGTTTTCCAGTATTTGAGGGGCTGCCACAAAGACGAGGGGGGTCACGTTATTCTCCAAAGCACCAGTTCTTTCCAGTTCTCCATAATCAACGCAACACAACATTGCATCCTTCCGCCCGACTGGATTGTTGTTTTCTTGCTAAAAAAAGGGCACCCAATCCCCAAATACAGAAATTACACACACACAGACACACACACACACCCTCCAAGCCTTTGGACTCAGATATTTAATTAAAACTTCCTTGCAAGAACTCGGAGGGCCTCCCTCCCACAGCTTATCTGGAGGAGACCCTGTGAAGGCCGATGCTAATTATGTTTTAATCAAGATTGCCTTGGATATTAACAGGAATGGTATTTAATTTCTGTTGGTGCTAATAAGGCAAAAAACCTCCCGCTGTGTTGAGGCAGCTAAATGTTCCTTTTTCTGGCTTGGTTGGTTCTGTGTTTCACATATTGGATGACAATCTGGGTTTCTTTTTTCTTTTTATAGATAATGACAAACCCTTAAATTTCCAATGGCACTTGAAATTTTAATGTTAGCCACTCTACCAACGGAAGAGCTGCCCGCTGTTTCTAACCAGGTGTCTGCAAAAGACCCAAATCAAAATGCAAAAGTTTGGAACACGTGCTTGACTTGCAGCCGTTAAACTTGCATTTGGGGATTGTCATAAGGCAACGCAAAATACGCAGGGCAGGCATACAGCCTCAGTTAGCCATAGCTTTGGTTGATTGATTGATTGATTGATTGATTGATTGATTGATTGATTTTTGCCAAAGGGCAGTTTAACACAGTTGTAGTCCTCGACTTACAGCCGTTTGTTTAGTGACCGTTCAAAGTTACAACAGCAGTGGGGGGGAAAAGCGACTCAGGGCCGTTTTTCACACTTAACGACCATCGCGGTGTTCCACTGGTTGATTGTCCTCACTGTCCGGAAGTTTCTCCTTAATTCCAGGTTGCTTCTCTCTTTGGTCAGTTCCAGGTTGCTTCTCTCTTTGGTCAGTTCCTCCCCTCTCTGGTGCTTTGGAGAATAACGTGACCCCCTCTTTGTGGCAAGCCCCTCAAATTCTGGAAGGTTGCTATCATGTCTCCCCTGTTCCTTCTTTCCTCTAGACCGGCCAAAGCCAAGTCCCGCAGCCATTCTTCGTATGTTTTAGTCTCCAGGCCTTGGATCATCTTAGTTGCTCTTCTCTGAGTTTTTTCCAAACTCTCAACATCTTTTCTGTGATATGGTGACCAAAGTTGGCTGCAGCATTCCAGATGTGGCCTCACTAGGGTTTTATAAAGCGGGTCCTAATACTTGATTCTATGCCTCTCTTTATGCAACCCAGGACTGTGTTAGCTTTTTTGGCTGCTGCCGCCCACTCAACCCAAAAAAGCTAATTTTTTTGTAATCAGCGTTCGCGTCAGGGACAAATTTCACGCAAGCGTGGGAAACATGTACGCGGACGGGAATGTACCGGAGGAGGGAATGAGGGAGTGCACAGGAATGATTGGCGTCTTCCTTATGATGGAACGGCTCTGCTGTCTGATTTTCATTGGCTGACAAAGTTTGTCAAGCCGTGCTACTGACTTTTTAAGTGGTGTGGCACTTCCTGTTGTGATTCAGGCTCAGCCTGTGGGTTCGGCAGTTGGGTCGGACGACTCAGAGGAGGAGGAGGGGGGTGTTGAAGAGCTTGCTGATGATGGCCTTGAGGCTCCGCAGAGCCCTCAGCCAGGCCCCTCCCACCTGGTCACGACAGAGACCCAGCTGTGTGAGCCTGACAGCGTGGATGAAGATGACCCACAGCTGGCCCTGTTCAAGGACGCCCGACGCAGGAGGCAGTCAATCAGGAGTAAACAGAGGAAGGCAATGGGGCTCCTCGGAAGGAGGCAGAGAGAAGCCACGCCCTGAACTGTATTTAAGGGGGAATGTGTGGGAGGGCTGGCTTGCTGAAGGCAACCGCTTGAATAGTTCCTGTTTCATAGCTCCTGTTTCATGGTTGGTGTCTGTTTTATGTTAATAAATTTGGCAGGCTTTATTCCAGCCTCTTGCCGTTTGTAAAGGGGTTGTCCCTGCTTTTTCTGCAGGGCCGGTAGCAGGCTGGTACAGAACACTTCCGAACGCCACGCTGGCAGGGTTCAGATTGCGTTCCCACCCAGGACTTATTTCGATCGGAAATAAAGCACTGTTTTCCTATATTCAATGCCTGGTTAGTCTTTTAATGGTATCTCAAAGTTAAGACAGGGCCAGGGACCTCGCAGCACTGACTTTCCCCACTGACTTTGCTTGTCAGAAGGTCGCAAAAGGGGGGGGGTGTCACGTGACCCCTCTGGGACTCTGCAACCGGCGTAAGTCCATGCCAGTTGCCAAGCCTCTGAATTTTGATCACGTGATCCTGGGGATGCTGCAACGGTCGTCAGCGTGCAACACGATCCTAAGTCAGTATTTTGAGTGCCGTTGTAACTTAGAACAGTCACTAGGTGAATGGTTATAAGGCGAGGCCACCTGAACGATGTTCACCGTCCCGCTTTAAAACTCAGAAGCTTCTTCTTAGCAAAAAGTGCCCAAACACCTTCAAATACTATCAATGCCCTTTGCGGCAAAACTATTGAGCAGATGCCGTGGACATTAAATGAAAAGGGCTACGCGAAATTGATTCTCCAAAGTCCAAAAGGTGGTGGGTGGGTGTTTTTTTCTCAACCAACCAGCCTCTCTCTATGGAGGCCTAAGGTGATGCTTCCCTGCCTTTAAAGTCAGCAGGCAAGACTGAAAAATGGCTTTAAATCAACCTTTATCTGTTCTGTTTCTCGCTTCTCGTTCCTGGCACCGGCGGCTCATGTAGAAATAGAGATGTTAAAGATAAAATGTATTTTAAAACTTTTCAATAAAAAAAAGAAAAAAAGAAATAGAGATGTTATTAAAGCAGCTTCTTCAGCTGACGACTGGAAGGCGGCCCCTCTGATTGGCAGGCTGCAGGCCTGGGATCCTCTTTCCCATCCGGGTTTCTTAGAATCTGAAATGCAAATGGAAATCAGGGAGAGGGAAGGAAACGCGCAAGGGAAAGGGAAAAGGAAGAGGAAAAAGAAGGAAAAGGGAAAAGGAAAGGGAAAGGGAAAAGGAAGAGGAAAAAGAAAGGAAAAAGGAAAAGGAAAGGGAAAGGGAAAAGGAAGAGGAAAAAGAAAGGAAAAGGAAAAAGGAAAGGGAAAGGGAAAAGGAAGAGGAAAAAGAAGGGAAAAGGAAAAGGAAAGGGAAAGGGAAAAGGAAGAGGAAAAAGAAGGGAAAAGGAAAGGGAAAAACAAAAGGGAAAGGGAAAGGAAAGGGAAAAGGGAAAAGGAAAGGGAAAAAGGAAAGGGAAAGGGAAAGGGAAAGGGAAAGGGAAAAGAAAAGGGAAGGGAAGGGGAAAGGAAGAGGAAAAGGAAGGGAAAGGGAAAAAGGAAAGGGAAAGGGAAAGGGAAAAAGGAAAGGGAAAAGGGAAAAAGGAAAGGGAAAAGAAAAGGAAAGGGAAAGGGAAAAAGAAAAGGGAAAAGGAAAGGAAAGGAAAAGGGAAAAGGAAGGGAAAAGAAAAGGGAAGGGAAAAGGAAGAGGAAAAGGAAGGGAAAAGGAAAGGGAAAAAGGAAAGGGAAAGGGAAAAGGAAAGGGAAAAGAAAAGGAAAGGGAAAGGAAAAAGAAAAGGGAAAAGGAAAGGAAAGGAAAAGGGAAAAGGAAGGGAAAAGAAAAGGGAAGGAAAAGGAAGAGAAAAGGAAGGGAAAAGGAAAGGGAAAAAGGAAAGGGAAAGGGAAAAAGAAAAGGGAAAAAGGAAAAAGGAAAGGGAAAAGAAAAGGGAAGGGGAAAGGAAGAGGAAAAGGAAGGGAAAAGGAAAAGGAAAGGGAAAAAGGAAAGGGAAAGGGAAAAAGAAAAGGAAAAAGGAAAAAGGAAAGGGAAAAGAAAAGGGAAGGGGAAAGGAAGAGGAAAAGGAAGGGAAAAGGGAAAAGGAAAGGGAAAAAGGAAAGGAAAGGGAAAAAGAAAAGGAAAAAGGAAAAAGGAAAGGGAAAAGAAAAGGGAAGGGGAAAGGAAGAGGAAAAGGAAGGGAAAAGGAAGGGAAAAAGGAAGGAAAGGGAAAAAGAAAGGAAAAAGGAAAAAGAAAGGGAAAAGAAAAGGGAAGGGAAAGGAAGAGGAAGAAGGAGAGGAAAGAGGGAAAAGGGAAAAGGGAAAGAAGGAAAGGGAAAGGGAAAAGGAAAAGGAAAAGGAAAAAGGAAAGGGAAAGAAAAGAGAAGGGGAAGGAGAGGAAAAGGAAGGAAAAAGGGAAAAGGATAAGGGAAAAAAGGTAAGGAAGGGAAAAAGAAAAGGAAAAAGGAAAAAGGAAAGGGAAAAGAAAGGGAAGGGAAGAGATGAGGAAAAGGAAGGGAAAAGGGAAAAGGAAAGGGAAAAGGAAAGGGATAGGGAAAAGAAAGGAAAAAGGAAAAAGGAAAGGGTAAAGAAAGGGAAGGGGAAAGGAAGAGGAAAAGGAAAGGGAAAAGGGAAAAGGAAAGGGAAAATGAAAGGGAAAGG
>CM044358.1:2656636-2659136 GCA_024294585.1 Vipera latastei
AAGGGGACGCCAGCGATGGCATGTTCACGAGGAGGGCATTGATGCAAATGAGACTGCTGGCTTCAAGTTGTCACGCAATAGATGTCCTTGTGATTTTTACAAGTAGTCCTCGACGTACGAACACAAAATTTATGTTGCCAAGCGAGACAGTTGTTCAGTGAATTTCATCCCATTTTCACGACCTTTTGCACCACAGTTGCTAAGTGAATCACTTAAGTTAGTGACACTTGACATGGTCAAGTTAGTGACACGGTTGCAAAGTGAATCTGGGTTCTCCCGTTGACTTTTCTTATCAGAAAGGTCGCAAAAGGGGATGACGTGACCCTGGGACTCTGGAACCGTCATTTCCTACCTAAGCAGGGGGTTGGACTAGATGACTTCCAAGGTCCCTTCCAACTTTATTGTTATTGTCATTGTATACAGATAAATATGAGTTTTGACTTGGATTGTCAAAAGGGGATCACGTGACGCCGGGACACTGCAACCGTCATAAATTTGTCTGAGATGGTATAGGATCTCCTGCTTGAGCAGGGGGCTGGACTAGAAGACCTCCCAGGTCCCTTCCAGCTCCTATTCTGTCCTGTCCTGTCCTGTCCTCTCCTCTCCTCTTCTTTTCTCTTCTCCTACTCCTACTCCTATCCTACTCCTAATTCTATTCTATTCTATTCTATTCTATTCTATTCTATTCTATTCTATTCTATTCTATTCTATTCTATTCTATTCACTTTTCTATATTTCCATTCCATTCTATTCCATTCCATATATTCTATTCTATTCTATTCTATTCTATTCTATTCTATCTATTCTATTCTATTCTATTCTATTCTATTCTATTCTATTCTATTCTATTCTATTCTTTATTCTATTCTATTCTATTCTTTATTCTATTCTATTCTATTCTATTCTATTCTATTCTATTCTATTCTATTCTATTCTATTCTATTCTATTCTATTCTATTCTATTCACTTTTCTATATTTCCATTCCATTCTATTCCATTCCATATATTCTATTCGTATTCTATTCTATTCTATTCTATTCTATTCTATTCTATTCTATTCTATTCTATTCTATTCTATTCTATTCTATTCTATTCTATTCTATTCTATTCACTTTTCTATATTTCCATTCCATTCTATTCCATTCCATATATTCTATTCTATTCTATTCTATTCTATTCTATTCTATTCTATTCTATTCTATTCTATATTCTGTTCTGTTCTGTTCTGTTCTGTTCTGTTCTGTTCTATTCTATTCTATTCTGTTCTGTTCTGTTCTGTTCTGTTCTATTCTTTATTCTATTCATATCTTTATTCTATTCTATTCTATTCTATTCTATTCTATTCTATTCTATATTCTATTCTATTCTGTTCTGTTCTGTTCTGTTCTGTTCTGTTCTGTTCTATTCTATTCTGTTCTGTTCTGTTCTATTCTGTTCTGTTCTGTTCTGTTCTGTTCTGTTCTATTCTATCTATTCTGTTCTGTTCTGTTCTGTTCTGTTCTGTTCTGTTCTATTCTATTCTATTCTATTCTGTTCTGTTCTGTTCTATTCTATTCTGTTCTGTTCTGTTCTGTTCTGTTCTGTTCTGTTCTATTCTATTCTGTTCTGTTCTGTTCTGTTCTGTTCTGTTCTATTCTGTTCTGTTCTATTCTATTCTATTCTGTTCTGTTCTGTTCTGTTCTGTTCTGTTCTATTCTATTCTATTCTATTCTATTCTATTCTATTCTATTCTAAATACGAGTCAACTGCAAGCGTCTGAATTTTAATCACATGACCGTGGGGATGCTGCAACGGTCGTAAGTGTAAAAAACGGCCGTAAGCCACTTATTTCAGTGTTGCTGTAACTTTGCACTGTCATCAAATGAACTTTTCTAAATCATAAGTCACTTTTTTCACTGCCCTACCTAACTGAACAGTTTAAAATCAAGGACTTTTCCTGTACCAGATGCTTACGGATATCTTCATTTTAATCTGCCCTGTCGTAACCTAAAATATTTCCCAGGCCGAAATATCATCTAGAAGCACTTGCCTGTGCCATCGGCTGTGTGTCTCTGTGTGTGTGTGTGTGTGTGTGTGTGTGTGTGTGTGATAGGAACTGTAGCCCACCAGATCTCTCGACTTTAGGGAAGCCATTCTAGAACGTTCTTGATGGTTTTGCAATTCTCCCTTCCTTCCACTCGAAAGAAAAAGAAACCAGCTTAAGAGCCCTCGTGAAAATAATGGATGTTTGCTTTCATCGTTTTTGTAACGGTTGAAGAGGTTTTCCTGAACGGACCTGAAAAATAAAAACAGCAGCATCGTCTACATGAAGGCTAATTAATGTCTCAGAACAATCTGGTCTACTTTGAGCCCAGGAAGAGAAGTCTGCAGCTTTGATGCTGCTCAGAAACAAGCCAGCCCTGGGTTTAGAATAGAATAGAATAGAACAGAACAGAACAGAACAGAACAGAATAGAACAGAACAAAATAGAATATATAGAGTAGAATATATAGAATAGAAT
>CM044358.1:2664136-2699136 GCA_024294585.1 Vipera latastei
ACATCATCAGTGCAAGAAGGGAGAGGGGTTTGCAGAGAGGAGGAGGAGGGATGATGATGATGAGGATTAGAATTAGGATGAGGAGGAGGAGGAGGAGGAGGAAGAGGAGGAGGAGGAGGAGGAGAAGGTAGAGGACTGCAGGACCTTGGTGCTCTCTCAGCTTGGTTATTTTCTTGCAGACATTTCATGACCCAACTAGGGAACTTCATCAATGCTAGAAAGAGTGGAGGTTGCAGAGAGGAGGAGGAGGAGGAGGAGGGAGGAGGAGGAGGAGGAGGAGGAGGAGGCGAGGAGGAGGAGGAGGAGGATGGGGTTCTTGGTGCTCTCTGAGCTTGGTGGTTTTCTTGCAGACGTTTCATGACCCAATTAGGGAACTTCATCAGTGCAAGAGGGAGGAGGAGGAGGACGACGACGACGACGACAACTGTGTGGTTCCTTGTGCCCTCTGAGCTGGGTTGTTTTCTTGCAGATGTTTCATTACCAAACTAGGCAACATAATCAGTGCTAGACTGATGAGGTTGACTAGCACTGAGGATGTTACCTAGTTGGGTTGTGAAACGTCTGCAAGAAAGCCATCCAGCTGAGAGAGCAGAAGAGCTGCAGGACTTGGCTCTGGCTAGTCTAAAGAAAACAGGGGTGACACGATAGCAGTCTTCCAGTATTTGAGGGGCTGCCACAAAGACGAGGGGGGTCACGTTATTCTCCAAAGCACCAGTTCTTTCCAGTTCTCCATAATCAACGCAACACAACATTGCATCCTTCCGCCCGACTGGATTGTTGTTTTCTTGCTAAAAAAAAAGGGCACCCAATCCCCAAATACAGAAATTACACACACAGAGACACACACACACACCCTCCAAGCCTTTGGACTCAGATATTTAATTAAAACTTCCTTGCAAGAACTCGGAGGGCCTCCCTCCCACAGCTTATCTGGAGGAGACCCTGTGAAGGCCGATGCTAATTATGTTTTAATCAAGATTGCCTTGGATATTAACAGGAATGGTATTTAATTTCTGTTGGTGCTAATAAGGCAAAAACCTCCCGCTGTGTTGAGGCAGCTAAATGTTCCTTTTTCTGGCTTGGTTGGTGCTGTGTTTCACATATTGGATGACAATCTGGGTTTCTTTTTTCTTTTTATAGATAATGACAAACCCTTAAATTTCCAATGGCACTTGAAATTTTAACGTTAGCCACTCTACCAACGGAAGAGCTGCCCGCTGTTTCTAACCAGGTGTGTCTGCAAAAGACCCAAATCAAAATGCAAAAGTTTGGAACTCGTGCTTGACTTGCAGCCGTTAAACTTGCATTTGGGGATTGTCACAAGGCAACGCAAAATACGCAGGGCAGGCATACAGCCTCAGTTAGCCATAGCTTTGATTGATGGATGGATTGATTTTTGCCAAAGGGCAGTTTAACACACTTGTAGTCCTCGACATACAGCCGTTTGTTGAGTGACCGTTCAAAGTTACGACAGCAGTGGGGGGGAAAGCGACTCAGGGCCGTTTTTCACACTTAACGACCATCGCGGCGTTCCCCCGGTGGTTCACGTGATCGAAATTCGGTCGCTTGGCAACTGATTCATATTTACGACGGTTGTGGTGTCTCCCGGGGTCATGTGATCCTCTTTTGCGAACTTCTGACCAGCAAACTCAATGGGGAAGAAGCCGGATTCGTTTAACAACCATGTCACTCATTTAACAACTGTGATGATTAACTTAACAACAACAACAACAACAATAATAAAAGTTGGAAGGGACCTTGGAGGTCATCTAGTCCAACCCCCTGCTCAGGCAGGAAACCCTGTACCATTTCAGGCAAATGGCTGTCCAGTCTCTTCTTAAAAACTTCCAGGGTTGGAGCATTCACAGCTTCTGGAGGCAAGGAGTTCCACTGGTTAATTGTTCTCACTGTCAGGAAGTTTCTCCTTAGTTCCAGGTTGCTTCTCTCACCGATTAGTTTCCGATTAGTTTCCATCCGTTGCTGTGTCAAGGAAGGTTGTAAAATGGGACAAAACTCGCTTAACAACTGCCTTGCTTCGCAATGGAAATTTCGGGCTGCGCTGCGGTCGTACGTCGAGGACTGCCTGTATGAGGGGCACCCACAGCCTGGTTAGTGAATCTCTGGCACTCGAGTGCAAAAAACCCGACCAATTTGGTACGGCAAATGGTGTGTGAAAACAGCTCTTTCAGCTCCCTGGTGTGATTTTTATTTTTCACTTGAACATCAGCGGCCTTTTTTTTTTTAATACTATTTTATTAATTTTTCCAGTTTTACACCTGAGTATTTTAAAAAGCAACGTGGCGTCTGGGTTAATCAATAGTTCGATAACAAAATCCTTAGTGCAAATCTCAGGTTACAACGTCAGGTATTTCTTCTCTTTTTTTCCTTCACATTCACTGTCTCGTCTTCAAGCGAGTACATTTCTAATTATATCAACTCAATAAAAAAACACATCATTATTACATTTGTCAATAGTTTTTTTTAGCTTACACATATCTTAATTGCATTCAATCTTCATAAACCATCCATACCCTGTCATTAAATTTTTACCCAATTTTTAGTTTCTCGTCAATATTCCAATTTAACCTTTGATATTTATAATTTTCAGGCGTTGGGTAACTAAGATCAGTGGCCTTTTTAATGGACCTCATTGGGGTAACAGTTAGGGCTTGGATGATGGAAAGGGCAGGTCTAGGTGAAAAAATCCCCTTGCGGGCAGTCCGTTGCTAAGCGAGACAGTTAAGTGAGTTTTGCCCCACTTTACGACCTTCCTTGCCACTGAAGGGTTCTGAAGCTGGAACAAAAAGAAATTCTTTAGCCTAACTATTGCTATCTGGAATAGAATAGAATAGAATAGAATAGAATAGAATGGAATGGAATGGAATGGAATGGAATGGGATGGGATGGGATGGGATGGGATGGGATGGGATAGGATAGGATGGGATAGGATAGGATAGGATAGGATAGGATAGGATAGGATAGGATAGGATAGAACAGGACAGGACAGGACAGGACAGGACAGAATAGAACAGAACAGAACAGGACAGGACAGGACAGAATAGAATAGAATAGAACAGGACAGAACAGAACAGAACAGGACAGGACAGGACAGGACAGGACAGGATAGGATAGGATAGGATAGAACAGGACAGGACAGGACAGAATAGAACAGAACAGGACAGGACAGAACAGGACAGAACAGAACAGGACAGGACAGGACAGGACAGGACAGGATAGGATAGGATAGGATAGAATAGAATAGAACAGAACAGAACAGAACAGGACAGGACAGGACAGGACAGGACAGAATAGAACAGGACAGGACAGGACAGGACAGGACAGGACAGGACAGGACAGAATAGAACAGAACAGGACAGGACAGGACAGAATAGAACAGGACAGGACAGGACAGGACAGGACAGGACAGGATAGGATAGGATAGAATAGAATAGAGTACAATAATATAGAAAAGAATAGAATAGAATAGAATAGAATAGAATAGAATAGAATAGAATAGAATAGAATAGAATAGAATAGAATAGAATAGAATAGAATAGAATAGAATAGGATAGGATAGGATAGGATAGGATAGGATAGGATAGGATAGGATAGGATAGGATAGGATAGGATTGAGCTGGAAGGGACCTTGGAGGTCTTCTAGTCCAGCCCCCTACTCAAGCAGGAGAACCTATACCATCTCAGACAAGTGACTGTCCAGTCTCTTCTTAAAAACCTCCAGTGATGGAGCGCCCACGATTTCTGGTGGCAAGCTGTTCCACTGGTTGATTGTCCTCACTGTCAGGAAGTTTCTCCTTAATTCCAGGTTGCTTCTCTCTTTGGTCAGTTCCTCCCCTCTCTGGTGCTTTGGAGAATAACGTGACCCCCTCTTTGTGGCAGCCCCTCAAATTCTGGAAGGTTGCTATCATGTCTCCCCTGTTCCTTCTTTCCTCTAGACTGGCCAAAGCCAAGTCCCACAGCCGTTCTTCGTATGTTTTAGTCTCCAGGCCTTGGATCATCTTAGTTGCTCTTCTCTGAGTTTTTTCCAAACTCTCAACATCTTTTCTGTGATATGGTGACCAAAGTTGGCTGCAGCATTCCAGATGTGGCCTCACTAGGGTTTTATAAAGCGGTCCTAATACTTGATTCTATGCCTCTCTTTATGCAACCCAGGACTGTGTTAGCTTTTTTGGCTGCTGCCGCACACTCAACCAAAAAAGCTAATTTTTGGTAATCAGCGTTCGCGTCAGGGACAAATTTCACGCAAGCGTGGGAAACATGTACGCGGACGGGATGTACCGGAGGAGGGAATGAGGGAGTGCACAGGAATGATTGGCGTCTTCCTTATGATGGAACGGCTCTGCTGTCTGATTTTCATTGGCTGACAAAGTTTGTCAAGCCATGCTACTGACTTTTTAAGTGGTGTGGCACTTCCTGTTGTGATTCAGGCTCAGCCTGTGGGTTCGGCAGTTGGGTTGGACAACTCAGAGGAGGAGGAGGGGGGTGTTGAAGAGCTTGCTGATGATGGCCTTGAGGCTCCGCAGAGCCCTCAGCCAGGCCCCTCCCACCTGGTCACGACGCAGACCCAGCTGTGTGAGCCTGACAGTGTGGATGAAGATGACCCACAGCTGGCCCTGTTCAAGGACACCCGACGCAGGAGGCAGTCAATCAGGAGTAAACAGAGGAAGGCAATGGGGCTCCTCGGAAGGAGGCAGAGAGAAGCCACGCCCTGAACTGTATTTAAGGGGGAATGTGTGGGAGGGCTGGCTTGCTGAAGGCAACCGCTTGAATAGTTCCTGTTTCATAGCTCCTGTTTCATGGTTGGTGTCTGTTTTATGTTAATAAATTTGGCAGGCTTTATTCCAGCCTCTTGCCGTTTGTAAAGGGGTTGTCCCTGCTTTTTCTGCAGGGCCGGTAGCAGGCTGGTACAGAACACTTCCGAACACCACGCTGGCAGGGTTCAGATTGCGTTCCCACCCAGGACTTATTTCGATCGGAAATAAACCACTGTTTTCCTATATTCAATGCCTGGTTAGTCTTTTAATGGTATCTCAAAGTTAAGACAGGGCCAGGGACCTCGCAGCACTGACTTTCCCCACTGACTTTGCTTGTCAGAAGGTCGCAAAAGGGGGGGGGTCACGTGACCCCTCTGGGACTCTGCAACCGGCGTAAGTCCATGCCAGTTGCCAAGCCTCTGAATTTTGATCATGTGACCCTGGGGATGCTGCAACGGTCGTCAGCGTGCAACACGATCCTAAGTCAGTATTTTGAGTGCCGTTGTAACTTAGAACAGTCACTAAATGAATGGTTATAAGGCGAGGCCACCTGAACGATGTTCATCGTCCCCACTTTAAAACTCAGAAGCTTCTTCTTAGCAAAAAGTGCCCAAACACCTTCAAATACTATCAATGCCCTTTGCGGCAAAACTGTTGAGCAGATGCCGTGGACATTAAATGAAAAGGGCTACGCGAAATTGATTCTCCAAAGTCCAAAAGGTGGTGGGTGGGTGTTTTTTTCTCAACCAACCGGCCTCTCTCTATGGAGGCCTAAGGTGATGTTTCCCTGCCTTTAAAGTCAGCAGGCATGTTGTGATTCAGGGTCAGCCTGTGGGTTCAGCAGTTGGGTCGGACGACTCAGAGGAGGAGGAGGAGGAGGGAGGGGTGTTGGAGAGCCTGCAGAGAACAGCCCTGAGGCTTTGCAGAGCCCTCAGCCAGGCCCCTCCCACCTGGTCACGACGCAGACCCAGCTGTGTGAGCCTGACAGCGTGGATGAAGATGACCCACAGCTGGCCCTGTTCAAGGACGCCCGACGCAGGAGGCAGTCAATCAGGAGTAAACAGAGGAAGGCAATGGGGCACCTCGGAAGGAGGCAGAGAGAAGCCACGCCCTGAACTGTATAAAAGGGGAATGCGTGGGAGGGATGGTTTGCTGAAGGCAACCGTTTGAATAGCTCCTGTTTCATAGCTCCTGTTTCATGGTTGGTGTTTTGTTTTGCTCTGTTTTATGTTAATAAATTTGGCAGGCTTTATTCCAGCCTCTCGCCGTTTGTAAAGGGGTTGTCCCTGCCTTTTCTGCAGGGCCGGTAGCAGGCTGGTACAGAACAAGGCAACACTGAAAAATGTGTTTTAAAATGTGTTTTATCTGTTCTGTTTCTCACTTTTCGTTCCTGGCACCGGAGGGCCATGCAGAAATAGAGATGTTATTAAAGCAGCTTCTTCAGCTGACGACTGGAAGGCGGCCTCTCTGATTGACAGGCTGCAGGCCTGGGATCCTCTTTCCCATCCGGGTTTCTTAGAATCTCAAATGCAAATGGAAATCAGGGAGAGGGGAAGGAAACGCGAAAGGGAAAGGGAAAAAGGAAAGGGAAAGGGAAAGGGAAGAGGAAAAAGAAAGGAAAAGGAAAAAGGAAGAGGAAAAAGAAGGGAAAAGGGAAAGGAAAAGGAAAGGGAGAAGGGAGAAGGAAAGGGAAAAAGAAAAGGAGAGGAACTGACTTCTGATTATTTTAGTGCAATAGAGTAGAAACTACAGTTACATATAAATGATGGATAAATGATCTGCTTTGCCTTCTTTTGCAATTTGCTTTATCCACAAGTGCGAGAAAGCCCAAGAGATTAAGCTGTGATGGAGTAATATTCAGACCTGAATGGAAAATGAACAACCCTGTGAGAAAAGGACTGACCCAAAGTCACCCAGCCGGCTTCCGTGCCTGAGGCGGGACTAGAACTCACCGTCTCCTGGCGATTGGCCCAAAGTCACCCAGCCGGCTTTTGTGCCTAAGGCGGAACTACAACTCGTCTCCTGGCGATTGGCCCAAAGTCATCCAGCCGGTTTTCCTGCCTAAGGAGGGACTAGAACTCACTGTCTCCTGGCGATTGGCCCAAAGTCACCCAGCCGGCTCTCATGGCTAAGGCGGGACTAGAACTCTCCGTCTCTTGGTGATTGGCCCAGAGTCACCCAGCCGGCTTCCGTGCCTGAGGCGGGACTAGAACTCTCCGTCTCCTGGCGATTGGCCCAAAGTCACCCAGCCAGCTCTCATGCCTAAGGCGGGACTAGAACTCACCGTCTCCTGCTGATTGGCCCAGAGTCACCCAGCTGGCTTTCCTGCCTAAGGCGGGACTAGAACTCACCGTCTCCTGCTGATTGGGCCAAAGTCACCCAGCCAGCTTTCATGGCTAAGGCGAGACTAGAACTCCCCGTCTCCTGGTGATTGGCCCAAGGTCACCCAGCCGGCTTCCGTGCCTAAGGCAGGACTAGAACTCACCATCTCCTGGCGATTGGCCCAAAGTCACCCAGCCAGCTCTCATGGCTAAGGCAGGACTAGAACTCTCCGTCTCCTGGTGATTGGCCCAGAGTCACCCAGCCGGCTTTCATGCCTAAGGCAGGACTAGAACTCCCGGTCTCCTGGTGATTGGCCCAAGGTCACCCAGCCAGCTTTCATGCCTAAGGCGGGACCAGAACTCCCCGTCTCCTGGTGATTGGCCCAGAGTCACCCAGCCGGCTCTCATGGCCAAGGCGAAACTAGAACTCCCCATTTCCTGGATTCTAAACTTTGAAACCCACTTTGGCTTCTGAGTGAATTGATGCCAAGTGAACTTTTAATAAATTAAATTAAGCAGCTGGTTGCTTTGCATGCAGATGAATGTGCCCTCCAGGTGAAGGCTTATCTTTTAATAGGTGGAACCCCCTCCTGTACTCAAACTGCAGCGTGGAAAAAAGAAACCTACATTTAGAGGGATGACACATCTGCCTACTTCTGTCCTGGCGGAACTCTACGGAGCCCCAGGAAAGACGGTGGAATTCCTGGCTCCAGTTTTTTTTGAGGGGGAGGGTTTCCCCCCCCCCTGCTAGGAATGAAACTTTGCCCTTCCATTCTGTTGCTCTTCACCAAGCAAAAGACCCCATGCCTTTTAGGTGAAGAGAAGGAAAAAACTTCCCCATGAGTAGATGGAGAGAGTTAGTAGGTTACTCCAGGGAATCCTGGCTAGAAATGAAGAGAAAAAAAAGGGGATTGTGCCCAGGGATGTTCTTTTTTTTTTTTTTTATTGAAAAGTTTTAAAATACAATTTACCTTTAAGAATCCCCCCTTCCCCCTCCCCTCCTCCCCCCTCCCTACCTCCCCCCCTCCCCCCCTCCCCCCCCCCGGCTTCCCAGAGCTAAATACAAGGTATATATATAAAAAGCAATCATAAACAATCATATACTAGCAATTATAAACTCTAAAATCCATCACTCTCTAGCTTATATAGGATAAAACAAACCTTGATAATATTGAATATGTATATAAAAAAAAAACTAAGATAAAGAAAAAAAAGAAAAAACAAAAGAAGACTTATTCAAATGCTACATAAAACTTTTTAACCCTATACTTGTTCTGGATAAAATCAATCCATTTTCTCCATTCCATAATATAGCGTTCTTGCGAATGATCTTTCAAATAGGCCGAAATCTTCGCCATCTCTGCCAGGTCGGAAACCTTTAAAGTCCACTCCTCTATGGTCGGCAGTTCCTCTTTCTTCCAATATTGGCCTATCAAAAGTCTTGCCGCCGTAATTAAGTTCAACATCAATTTAATGTCCACAACTGTAGCGTCTGCAATTATTCCCAACAAAAAAAGTTGCGGACAAAACTTTATCCTCTGTTTAAAAATCTTCTGCATATTCCACCAGACTTTTATCCAAAAAGCCTTAACCTTCTTACATGTCCACCATATATGAAAATATGTTGCATCTTCAGCACCACACCTCCAACATTTAGGCTGATAATTCGGATACATACTTGCAAGCTTTTTAGGATCTAGATGCCATCTATAAAACATTTTATAAAAGTTCTCTCTTAGATTTTGAGCTTGAGTAAATTTTACGTTCCTCACCCAAATCTTTTCCCATGTGTCCATTGCGATAACTTCCTGGATATTTTGGGCCCATTTTATCATACAGTCCTTGACAAGCTCTGTTTCTGAGTCAATCTCTATCAAAGCAAGATATATCCGTTTAATATGTGCTGATCCCTGATTCCTGATTTGCTTCATCAAATTTTCATCTGCCATTGTAAATCCATTTTTCTGGTCTTCTTTCCACCTGGCCCGTAACTGAGTATATTGAAACCAATTCTGAACAACCTTCTCTTCTCGCAAGAGGCTATATGATTTCAAACACCAAACATTTCTTTCCAAACTAAGAATCTCCTTATACGTAGTCAGATCATGTTTGAAGCCAGCATGTATATTTTCTATTGCGTGTTTTGGAATTGCCCACAATGGTATCTTGCAACTTAACTTATGTCTATACTTCTTCCAAACTCTCAGCAATGCCTGTCTTAAAATATGCACCCTAAACACGTTGTCTACCTTCTTATCAAACAACAAGTATGCATGCCAGCCAAACAACAAATCGTGGCCCTCAAGATTTAATAACCTCCGTTGCGTCAAATTAATCCAATCACTTATTCCTACTAATGCAGCAGCTTCATAATATAATTTAAAATTAGGCATTCTAAGGCCACCTCTCTCACGAGTATCCTGCATAATCTTAAATTTAACTCGTGGTTTTTTCCCTGCCCAGACGAATTTATTGATACCTCGCTGCCATTCCTCCAAATTAGAACCTTTCTTAAGAATCGGTATCATTTGAAATAAAAATAAAAATTTTGGCAGGACATTCATTTTTACTGCTGCAATCCGTCCCAACAAAGACAATTGCAATTTTTCCCAACTCTCCAATTCTTTTTGAATTTTCCCCCATAATTTTTCATAATTATTTTTATATAGCTTTGTATTAGAGGGCGACAGAATCACCCCCAAATATTTAACCCTTTTAACAATCTCAAATCCAGTTAATCCTTCTAAAAGGGCCTTTTGCGATGTTGTCATATTTTTGGCCAAAATTTTTGTTTTTCGTATATTAACCTTAAATCCAGAAACCTTCCCATATTGTGTTATTATCTCCATCAGGTCCACAACAGAATTCTCTGGCTGGGTCACTGTAACAACCAAATCGTCTGCGAATGCTCTCAATCTGTAGTCCTGATCTCCAATTTGAATCCCCTTAATTTTTTCCGAATTCCGAATTTTAACCAGTAATATCTCTAATGTTAACACAAATAACAAGGGCGATAACGGACACCCTTGCCTTGTGCCCTTCTCAATATTACATACCTCTGTCGAACTATTATTAACTATAATTCGGGCAGTTTGTTTTTGATATAATGCCCTAATCGGTTGTAAAAATTTTTCCCCCAAATCCATTTTATCTAAAACTTTCAATAAAAATGTCCAATTCAATTGATCAAAAGCTTTTTCAGCATCTAAAAAGATTAGCACCGCAGCAATCTGGTTGTTCCTTTCCAAAAACTCTAACACATCAACTATATGCCTCACATTATTTTTCATTTGCCTACCACTAATAAACCCTGTTTGATCCCCATGAATCACCTGTTGCAGAACCCTCATCAGTCTATTAGCCAAAACCTTAGCAAATATCTTGTAATCTGTGTTTAAAAGCGATATCGGTCTATAATTTTTAACTTGAGTGGCATCTTGGTCTTCTTTCGGAATCAAAGAAATAAAAGCTGTTCTCCAAGACGGTGGCACCTTTCCCCCCCTCTGGATTGTCTGGAACAGTTCCTTTAACGGTTTTATCATTTCTAATTGTAAGTTTCTGTAATAGGCCGCAGTCAAGCCATCTGTGCCTGGTGCTTTATCCACCTTCAGTTCCTTAATTGCTGTAAAAATTTCTTCTTCTGTAATCAGTTGATTAATCCCTTCTTTTTGTACTTGCGTAAGAACCGGGATGCTAGCATTTTCCAAATATATATCAATGTCTTTTTCATTAATTTTCTCCTTAGCATATAATTTAGAATAAAAATCCACAAAAGCGTCCTTAATAAAATCCTGTTGAAACACAACCCTTCCTTTATGCTCAATCTTGTCTATATTAGAAGCCCTTTGTTTTTTCCTCAATCTATAAGCTAACCATCTACCTGGTTTATTAGCGTTGCAGAAGGTATTATGCCTGGCAAACCGCAGATTGGTTGCCACTTGGTCGGCCATTAATTTATCAAATTGTCCTCTTAACAATTTAATAGCCTCCTTAGTCTTCGCATCCTCTGAGTTCAAAATCAAAGCCTTTTCCTTTTCCTTTATTTCATTCTCCAGTTCTTTCCTCCTAGCTTCCACAACCCGCCTATGTTTGTTGTTCATATATATCAACACACCTCTCATGTATGCCTTGCTAGCATCCCACACCATATCCATAGGAGTACCTTTATTCATATTAATTTCAAAAAAATCCTTCATCCGCTGTTTGCATTCTTCCACATTTTTCTGATTTCTAAACAAATTCTCATTTACGCGCCACGAGCGCCTATCCCTTTTCTCCTTATCAATCTCTAACCAAACTGGACTATGATCAGAGATAGTTCTTGCACAAATCTTCACCTTTTTAGTCCTCAAAAAAAAGTCATTGGTCACCAAGATAAAATTGATCCTCGAAAAAGATTGATGTCTATCAGAATAAAAAGTATAATCCTTTTCCTGCAAGTGTCTCTCACGCCAAATATCTCGCAATTCCAAGTCATCCTTCATTTCAAAAAAAGATTTAGGCAGTCTAGCATGACTGGGAATGCGCTTAAAAACTCCAGCCTTATCCATCTGTACATCCAAAACACCATTCCAGTCCCCCATAAAAATAAAAGATTTATAATCCAAGTGGGTAAGCTTTGTATAAAGTAAACTAAAAAAGTCAGCCTGTTGTTGTTGTTGATTAGGGGCATACAGTCCAACTAAAAGCGTCTTTTTGCCTTCTAACAACAAGTCTATCAGTACGTATCTTCCATGCTTGTCTGCTTCAATTAAATCCGCTGTTATAGCACTTTTAATATAAACAACCACTCCATTTTTCTTATTCATTGCAGAGGCAACAAAGTGCGTACCCAATCTTGAGTTCAATAAAAACTTTTGGTCCGTAGCCCTAATATGCGTTTCTTGCAAACATATAACATCTATCTTATATTGTTTTAAATATTGAAAAACTTTCTTTCTCTTCTGTGGTGAATTTAGTCCATTAACGTTCCAAGTCAAAAATTTAGTTGCCATGCATATCCTCCCAAAGCTCTTGAAGCACTCCTTTGATAGGACTATCTTCTTTAGGCCGTGCTCCTCCCACTGCTTGGCTATGAGTACGTTGTGAAGATTCTGAAGACTTTTGCTGGTCTTGTTCTTTTATTTTCCTTGCTCTTTTTAAAGCAGCACGCGTTACCCTTTGCTCTCTAGGATCATCCAAAGAAGTTGTAGCTTGATCTCCTCCAGCACCATTTTCCTCTGTTTCATCCTCTTGATGTTCTCCTTCTCCTTCTCCAGATCCCTTGGCAGCTTCCAGAAGTGTTAATGGGGTTGCTTTTAAAACAGTATTATAGAAATCACGCGCTTGCTTCACAGTAATCAACCGATACCTTTTGCCTTCATGCATCACCATCAGCCCGTCTGGAACCTCCCATCTGAACCTTATGTCTCGCTGCTTGAGCTCTTGCACCAGAAATGTAAAATCCTTCCTTCTCCTTAAAATCTTTGGAGGGATTTCTTTTAAAACCAAAACTTCTTGCTCAGCAATCACAACTTTAGCATCATAGGCAGCTTGTATAACTTCATCTCTCATTTCTCTTTTTACGAAGTAAACCACCACATCTCTAGGCAGCTTTCTCTGTCTAGCAATCCATGAGTTTACACGAAACACTTTATCCATAGCTGCTCTTATTTCAGATGCTGGCTGATTCAATACCACTTCAAAAGCCTCGGAAACCAGCTGCTTTAAATCTTCCTTAACGTTCTCTTTTAAACCTCTGATTCTAACAGCAAACTGCATCTGGTAATATTGGGCAAGGCTTAACTCCCTTTCCATTTTGTCTCTTAAATTTTCATTCTCCCGTACTTTAACTTCTAATATTTCATTCTTTTGAGTCAGCTCATCCACTTTTTCATCTAAATCTTCCACACATTCCGCCACTTTATGCACTGAAGACAAAATGTCTACCTTCATCACGCTGAACTTCTGTTCCATCCTCTCTTCCATTCTCTCCTCCAGTTTCTCCAATTTCTCCTCCATCTGTGCAAATTTGTCACCCATTGATTGATTAATTGATTCCAAAAGTACCTGGGCATGTTTATCCAAAGCATCTCGTAAATCCTTCGGTGTCAAGACATCAGGAGGGTGCAACGCCTGTAATGATGATTGTTGCACCGGAGAAGATCCGCCACTCCGAAGAGTTTTAGAGGGAAGTTTAGCCGCCATCTTTTACTGTTCAATTATGACGCACTTTCATTTAAAGTTTAAAAAGTCCATCAAGCTAAAGAGTATAATAAAATAATCCTCTTCACCTTTTCCTCTTGTACCGCTCTGCCTGCTCCTTTAATCCATAGTCCTTTCTTCAGGCAGGGGTGGTCGCAGACGCCTGGCTCTGCTCCAAGAAATCCGGAGCAGAGACGCTGGCCAGCTGGGAGCAATCCAGGCTTCGGGGGAGTTCAATCCTTCAGCCGCCCAAGCTCCAAGCTCAGGCGGCCCCGGAGAACTCTACCCCTACCTGGGGCCTCACCCCTCCTCTTCTCCCGAGGAGGGGGCTTCAAATTCACCCAAACAGCTGTTCGGCGCTGTTTCGGGCGAAAAAACAACAGCTGAGCCGCGGGCAGCCCAGAAGAGCTGTCTCCGTCGCCGCGGAGCCACCGGAAGTCCGTGCCCAGGGATGTTCTATGATCTGTGTCCCCAGATAAGGTCAAAAACGTCAAAATGGCAGCCCCAGGCCCATGTTTCAAGCTTCTCCTAGATTTGCGTGTGTGTCACACAAACCTGGAGAAAACTGCATCTGACTTCTGTGGGTTGTAAGTGTAAATAGTTACAGAAAATATCCTGTGTTTTATTTTTAAAAACACTATAGGAAGCAGAACACACACACACACACACACACACACACACACACACACACACGATTCCTCAGCTACTTCAACCTTGGCAACTTTAAGACTTGTGGACTTCCACTCCCAGAATTCCTCAGCTAGGTCAACCTTGGCAACTTGGTGGACTTCAACTCCCAGAATCCTTCAGCCAGCAAGGCTGAATCCTCTGTCTTCTGATTAGATCAGGGGTCCTCAACCTTGGCAACTAAGACTTGCGGACTTCAACTCCCAGAATTCCTCAGCTAGGTCAACCTTGGCAACTTGGTGGACTTCAACTCCCAGAATCCTTCAGCCGGCAAGGCTGAATCCTCTGTCTTCTGATTAGATCAGGGCTCCTCTCAACCTTGGCAACTTTAAGACTTGTGGACTTCAACTCCCAGAATTCCTCAGCCAGCTGGCTGAGGAATTCTGGGAGTTGAAGTCTGCAAGTCTTAAAGTTGCCAAGGTTGAGAGGACCCCTGAATTACATTATTCTACCCCTTAACCATGTTTTTTCCATTAGACAAAACGCCTAACATTTATCCCGAATCTCTGTTTTAATGCGAATAGGTGTGATCCCGGCTGCATCCTCAGTTTACCCAGTGTAGAATTTGCTCCCCTTACAGGTGACGGCCTTTCAGATTTTGGGGGACCACCATCAGATCTCCGCTGTTGCAAACGGGCCTGCCCAGCCCCTTCAAACCACGCAGGGCCCTCTCAGATCATTTTGAGTCCTTCCCAGCTATTCCAGGTCGCCTTCGAAAGATGGGTAGTCCTTGACTTACAACGGTGCTATTTAGTGACCGTTCGAAGTTACTACGGCAGGGAAGAAAGCGTCTTATGATCATTTTTCCCACTCATGACCATTGCAGCATCAGCATGTTCACATGATCAAAAGTCTGTTCTATTCTGTTCTATTCTATTCTATTCTCTATTCTCTTCCTTCTCTCTTCTCTTCTATTGTAGTCTATTCTCGTTTCTTCCCTTCTTCTCTATTCTATTCTAGTTGTCTACTCTACTCTACTCTACTCTACTCTACTCTACTCTACTCTACTCTACTCTATTCATTCTCTCTTCTCTTCTCTTCTCTTCTCTTCTCTTCTCTTCTCTTCTCTTCTCTTCTCTTCTCTTCTCTTCTCTTCTCTTCTCTTCTCCCCTATTCTCTTCTACCCTATTCTAGTCTAGTCAAGTCTAGTCTAGTCCACGCTACTGTACTCTATTCTATTCATTCTCTATTCTCTTTTTTCTATTCTATTCTACTCTACTCTATTCATTCTCTATTCTCTTTTCTTCTCTTTTCTTCTCTTTTCTTCTATTCTATTCTATTCTATACTCTACTCTACTCTACTCTACTCTATTCCATCCATTCTCTCTTCTCTTCTCTTCTCTTCTCTTCTCTTCTCTTCTCTTCTCTTCTCTTCTACTCTACTCTACTCTACTCTACTCTACTCTACTCTACTCTACTCTACTCTACTCTACTCTACTCTACTCGATTCGATTCAATTCGATTCTCCATCCCATATTCTGTTATTGGATAAACTACCCAAACTCACAGCCTTAAAAAAAAAGTCTTCCTGCTAATCAGGAAGCAAAAATCCAGAATTACGGGCAAATGTAAACAACTTGGCTTGATAAGAAAATTACAGCCCTGAGTTTTGGGTTACATGACAGGAGTTTTCTTGCCTCCCGTCATCACCCCTTCGCAACCCAGAAAAGAGCATCATGTAGACCAACCGTGGGAGGAAAGTGTCAGGCTTAATTTTATAAGTTAATGAAATAAATCAGTCAGATGGAAAGAAGAGCTGGGGAGAGAGGGGGGGAGGGGGAGGCTGGTTGTTTTGACAGAGAATATCATAAGCTGAGCTAACCCCAAACTCAGAGCCATCAAACTCAGAATCATAGGATCAGAGGACTGGAAGGGACCTCGGAGGTCATCTAGTCCAACCCCCTGCTCAGGCAGGAAACCCCATACCATTTCAGACATAATGCTGTCTAATCTCTTCTTAAAAGGGTCCAGTGATGGAACACTCACAGTTTCTAAAGGCAAGTAGTTCCACTGGTTAAGGACAATTAACCAGTGGAACAGAAGTTGCCTGCAGACGTTGTGGGTGCTCCATCACTGGAGACTTTCAAGAAGAAATTGGACAACCATTTGACTGAAATGGGAAAGGAAGGAAGGAAGGAAGGAAGGAAGGAAGGAAGGAAGGAAGGAAGGAAGGAAGGGAGAGGGGGGAGGGAGGGAGGGAGGGAGGGAGGGAGGGAGGGAGGGAGGGAAAGAAAGAAAGAAAGAAGAGAAAGAAAGAAAGAAAGAAAGAAAGAAAGAAAGAAAGAAAGAAAGAAAGAAAGAAAGAAAGAAATCAGAGGGAAGGAAGGAAGGAAGGAAGGAAGGAAGGAAGGAAGGAAGGAAGGAAGGAAGGAAGGAAGGAAGGAAGGAAGGAAGGAAGAGGGAGGGAGGGAGGGAGAGAAAGAAAGAAAGAAAGAAAGAAAGAAAGAAAGAAAGAAAGAAAGAAAGAAAGAAAGAAAGAAAGAAAGGAAGGAATCAGAGGGAAAGAAGGGGAAAGAAAGAAAGAAAGAAAGAAAGAAAGAAAGAAAGAAAGAAAGAAAGAAAGAAAGGAAGGAAGGAAGGAAGGAAGGAAGGAAGGAAGGAAGGAAGGAAGGAAGAAAGAAAGAAAGAAAGAAAGAAAGAAAGAAAGAAAGAAAGAGAGGGAAAGAAGGGGAAAGAAAGGGAAAGAAAGAAAGAAAGAAAGAAAGAAAGAAAGAAAGAAAGAAAGAAAGAAAGAAAGAAAGAAAGAAAGAAAGAGGAAGGAAGGAAGGAAGGAAGGAAGGAAGGAAGGAAGGAAGGAAGGAAGGAAGGAAGGAGACAGGAAAGGGGAGGGAGGGAGCACATGAGAGAGAAGGAAAGAAAGAAAAAAAGATAGGTATGAGAAGGAGCAGGAAGGAGGGAAGGGAGGGAGGGAAGGAGAGAGAGGGAGGGAGGAAAGAAGAGAGAAGGAATGAAAGAAGAAAAGATAGGGATGAGAAGGAAGGAAGGAAATGAGAGAGAAGGAAAGAAAGAAGAAAACAGAGACGAGAAGGAAGGCAGGAAGGGAGGGAGGAGGGAAGGAATGGAGGGAGGGAGGGAGGAAGGAAATGGGAGAGAAGGAATGAAAGAGACAGGGAGGAGAAGGAAGGAAGTCCACATATCTTCAAGTTGCCAAGGTTAGCAAACTCTTATTGCTGCATTCCACGCTGTTTAAAATTGTTCTCTTTTGCACCGCTGACACAGCAGCTCCCGCACACCCTGGTTGTTCTGGTGTCGTTCGCAATTGTTCGGAATGCAGGCCCACTTCCTTCCCTTTGGAGACAGAGTGAAAATACCTTTTAGACCTCATCTTTTTCCACTAACATTTTAAAGACACACAATCACAGTCCTTGGTGGAGCAGTGGGCTAATGCCTCCTTAAGTAACACCAGCTGCCTGCAATTAGTGCAGGTTCGCATCCCACCAGGCTCAAGGTTGACTCAGCCTTCCATCCTTCCCAGGTAGGTCAAATGAGGACCCAGATTGTTGGGGGCAATTAAGCTGACTTTGTAATAATGCCGCTTGGGGTGTGTGTGAAAGCCCTAATAAGCAGGCATATACACAGAATGAAGGCTACTGCTAAGCTTGTAAGCCGCCCTGAGTCTTCGGAGAAGGGCGGGATATAAATGGAATTAAAATAAATAAATAAAATAAAAAATCACCCCGTCCTTTTCCCACGCCGGCCTTCGCAAGACTAGCGCTCTCTCTCCTCTCCAGGGAATCATGCATCAGGAAAACAAAAGCATATTTTCAAGGAGGGAATGTCGGTTTTACTTTAGAGTTAGCCTCCGGAACAGGGAACGGGTCAAAGAGAGTTAAATTTTTCAATTTACCGACAAAAGAATTAAAGGGAGACTGGAATTGCTATTTCGTGTCAAGAGAGGATTGGACTGAATCTCCATCCCGGCTTGACGACGTCAAAAGTGAAAGATGGCAAGTTTGCTCGCTTGTTTGAACTCAGTGGGACTTATTTTTGTTGTTCATTTACAGATAGGTCCCCGACTTACGACCGCTCATTTAGTGACCGTGCAAAGTTACAACGGCGCTGGAAAAAGTGACTTAGGACCGTTTTTCACACATGCGAGGGTTGCTGCGTCCCCTGATCAAAATTCAGACACTTGGCACCTGACTCATATTTATGACGGTCGCAGCGACCCGGGGTCACGTGATCCCCTTTTGCGACCTTCTGACAAGCAAAGTCCAGGGGGGAACTGGACTCACTTAACAACCGCATTCCTAACTTAACAACTGCAGTGATTCACTTAACCACTGTGGCAAGAAAGGTCGTAAAATGGGGCAAAATTAACTTAACAACTGCCTCGTAAGTTGAGGACCACCTGTATTTTAATCAAAAAATTCGCATTCCTTTCCTGCTTGAGCAGGGGGCTGGACTAGAAGACCTCCAAGGTCCCTTCCAGCTCAGTTCTATTCTATTCTATTCTAGATTCCAATATCTATTCCATTCCATTCCATTCCATTCTTTATTCTATTCTATTCTATTCTATTTTATTCTATTCTATTCTCTATTCTATTCTATTCTATTCTATTCTATTCTATTCTATTCTATTCTATTCTATTCTATTCTATTCTATTCCATTCCATTCCATTCCATTCCATTCCATTCCATTCCATTCCATTCTATTCTATTCTATTCTATTCTATTCTCTATTCTATTCTATTCTTTATTCTATTCTATTCTATTCCATTCCATTCCATTCCATTCCATTCCATTCCATTCCATTCCATTCCATTCCATTCTATTCTATTCTATTCTATTCTATTCTATTCTATTCTATTCTATTCTATTCTATTCTATTCTCTATTCTATTCTATTCTTTATTCTATTCTATTCTATTCCATTCCATTCCATTCCATTCCATTCCATTCCATTCCATTCTATTCTATTCTATTCTATTCTATTCTCTATTCTATTCTATTCTATTCTATTCTATTCTATTCTATTCTATTCTATTCCATTCCATTCCATTCCATTCCATTCCATTCCATTCCATTCCATTCCATATTTTCTATTCTATTCTATTCTATTCTATTCTATTCTATTCTATTCTATTCTATTCTATTCTATTCTATTCTATTCTATTCCATTCCATTCCATTCCATTCCATTCTATTCTATTCTATTCTATTCTATTCTATTCTATTCTATTCTCTATTCTATTCTATTCTTTATTCTATTCTATTCCATTCCATTCCATTCCATTCCATTCCATTCCATTCCATTCCATTCTATTCTATTCTATTCTATTCTATTCTATTCTATTCTATTCTATTCTATTCTATTCTATTCTATTCTATTCTATTCTATTCTATTCTATTCTATTCTATTCCATTCCATTCCATTCCATTCCATTCCATTCCATATTTTCTATTCTATTCTATTCTATTCTATTCTATTCTATTCTATTCTATTCTATTCTATTCTATTCTATTCTATTCTATTCTATTCTATTCCATTCCATTCCATTCCATTCCATTCCATATTTTCTATTCTATTCTATTCTATTCTATTCTATTCTATTCTATTCTATTCTATTCTATTCTATTCTATTCTATTCTATTCTATTCTATTCCATTCCATTCCATTCCATTCCATTCCATATTTTCTATTCTATTCTATTCTATTCTATTCTATTCTATTCTATTCTATTCTATTCTATTCTATTCTATTCTATTCTATTCTATTCTATTCTATTCTATTCTATTCCATTCCATTCCATTCCATTCCATATTTTCTATTCTATTCTATTCTATTCTATTCTATTCTATTCTATTCTATTCTATTCTATTCTATTCTCAACACTGTCAAAGGTGACCTAAATCCTGTAACTAATTCCAGAGGCAACTTCGCCAAGAGATAGGAATGGTTTACTTTATTTTTACACAATTTTACATAATTTTGATTTAAACAAGAAGGGTTGCAAGCAAATGGCAACAAATACAAAGGAAGGAAGAAAAAGAAAGAAAAAGCAAGCAAGCAAAGAGGAAGGCAAAAAAGCAAGAAAAGAAAAGAAAAAAGAAAAAAATAGAAAAGAAAGAGAATATATAAAGAACTTCCGATACTGTTCACACCAGTTACAAGCACAAATATTTTTCAATCCTCCTCTCTGACGTTATATCTCTAAAGTTATATTACCTTGTTCTTCTTCCTACAGTCTATCCCATCTAATCAGCAAAATCATAAATCACAAGTTCATTTTTTTTTTGCAGTTTTACTCAAAAATTCCCTAAGAGGCTTCCAGCCACCAATAAATGCAGATATTGTCTTTTTTTTTTCTCTAGTCAAAGAAGTCGATTTATCCCTTTCTGCAAAATCTGTCATCTTCACCAACCCTCCCTCCGTCGTGGGATATGTCGTATCTTTCTAGATCTGTGCAGATAACAATCTCGCTGCGATACAATCATATACTGAAATAATCTTCTCTGCCTTTATTCTAACTGTTCATCCTTTAATCCTAGCAGGAAAATTTCTGCCTTCAGTTAAATATTGATCTTCAAAATCCTCCCTATCAAAGTTTGCGGGGGAAGAAGCATTTTAAAGGGTTGAGGGTTGGATGGAAAAAATGTTCAGAAATAATGATAAATATATATCGTATATCTCCTCGAGACTTTGTTCAGGCTTTCCTTGATCTCAGCAAGTAGGAGGGGTGACCGGAGCTTGATTAACATGTGAACAGGAGACCATTAGGAAATCACAATTTAATAACAACAACAACAATAACAGAGTTGGAAGGGACCTTGGAGGTCATCTAGTCCAACCCCCTGCTCAGGCAAGAGACCCTATACCATTACAGACAAATGGCTGTCCAGTCTCCTCTTAAAAACTTCCAGTGTTGGAGCATTCACCACTTCTGGTGGCCAGCTGTTCCCCTGATTAATTGTTCTAACTATCAGCAAATTCCTCCTTAATTTCAGGTTGCTTCTCTCCTTGATGAGTTTCCATCCGTTGCTTCTTGTCCTGCCTTCGGGCGCTTTGGAGAATAGCTTGACTCCCTCTTCTTTGGGGCAGCCCCTGAGATACTGGAAGGCTGCTATCCTGTCCCGCCTTGTCCTTCTCTTCATTAAACTAGACATCCCCAATTCCAGCAACCGTTCCTTATATTTTAAGATAGATTGGGAAATTGAAAATTAGGCTGGGCTAAGGGAGGACACAACCCCTTCAGATTGTAATTGCATAACAGAAAAAGCAGATAAATGGCTTTACAGCCTTGGCTGTCCTCAGAAAAGCAGAGTTTGACCTGGTTAACATTTAAATGGGAGTCCATTAAAACTGGGCCACAAATTTAAATGGAAAACGTCCATCCCAGAATATTGTATGTAGAAAACAATGCCAAATGACAGCCCTCGACTTAAAAAAGTTCATTTAGTGACTGTTTGAAGTCACAACGGCCCTGAAAAAGCAACTTAGGACCGTTTTTCACACTTACGACCGTTGCCAGCATCGCCGTTGGTCACGTGATCAAAATTCAGATGCTTGCCGACGGACTCACCTTTACGACGGTCGCAGTGTCCACCGGGGTCACGTGATCCCCTTTGGCGATCTTTCGACAAATGGGGAAGCCGGATTCACTTCACAGCCACGTTGCTAATTTAACCACTGGAGTGATTCACTTCACGACCGTGGCAAGGAAGGCCATTAAAATGGGGGGTCAAAACTCACTTAACAACTGTCTCGCTTAGCGACAGAAATGTTGAGCTCAATTCTGGTTGTATCGCCAAGAGAATGGTAGGAACACATCCATCAAACCACCAGAGGTGGGGTTTTTTGTTTTTTTTTTAAATCTGATGTCCTGGTTCCGACAGATGAAACTCTTCAAAAGAACTTCGAGACATTGTTTACCTTAAACTAGGAACTTTTATTCAAGTAGCATAATATCGGCACTTACGTAATCGAAGCCAAAACTTGAATTCCCCTGCCCTGGGCACATACTATCGAAGCACAATTCCCTCCTCCAGTTAACAGTCATAAATCACACACCCCCAATTATCTTGAAGCGTGGGCTTTCTCTCCAGCTCTCCAGCCCGCCAATTCTTTATCAGCTCTGGGCTCAGTAACCTTGATTCCCATGCTGAGTTTAGTGTTGTTATGTCTAGTTGGACTCTCGTTTGCATCCCCCGCCTCATCTAACTCGAACAGCGAAAGGGGAAAAAGATGGCTACGTTTCCATCTCTTGTCACTGCAAAAAAAAAAAAAAAATCCGATGTTAGCAGCGTTGACATCTGATTTATAGATGAGTGGCCTTTAGTTTCTGCCATTTTCCTAGAGAAGAATGGGAAACCACTCGCCAGAATGAGGCAATTTATTTATTCATTTCTTTAAAATTAAAAAACACACGGATGGTTTTGCTTTAAATGCAGCCAGGGTTGTACGAGAGGCATACATAATCAGGGTCCTTTTTTATATTTCCTTAATCAACTGATGCTGGGTGCTGAAACCTGGAGAATTAATGGATAGATTTGCCCTTGCGTTAATAGTTTAAAAGCAATTGTGGCGGTTCATACGTGGGCTCTATACATTAATGCACCTGCTTCATACTGAATTCCTTCCCCCCCCACCTTTGGTGCATGTTTAAGGGGGGAAAAATAGATTAATTTAGTTTGCCCTTTTCGTTCGTGCATCCAAGAAGCATCCTAGGCCTTTGCTACGATGGGAATATAAATTAATGGATGTATTTAAAAAGGAGGAGGATGTTTGTACTTTGAAAGCGAATTAAGGCTGAATTGCAGAAAATGGATTAATTAGTTTGAAGTAAGTAGACACGGTGCAGAGAGACAGGGCTGGATGGAAAGGAAGGGGTTAACAATGTGATTAATTCATGAAAAACAGAGATCTTGGCTTCATTGCTCTGTTACATAAACAGCATACGTTTGCATACGTTCAGCATAATCCTCTGATTTTCTTGAAAAGTATATAGAAGCAGCTTCTCATTCCGTTCTTTGGGAATGTTTTTCCAACTTCTTTTCTCCCTGAAGGGATTTTATAAGTTTAGAATCCCAGAAGCTGTGAGTTCTAGTCCTGCCTTAAGCATAAAAGCTGGCTGGGTGACTTTGAACCAATCACCAAGAGACAGTGAGTTCTAGTCCCTCCTTAGGCATGAAAGCCGGCTGGGTGACTTTGGGCCAATCACCAGGAGACGGTGAGTTCTAGTCCCTCCTTAGGCATGAAAGCCAGCTGGGTGACTTTGGGCCAATCACCAGGAGACGGTGAGTTCTAGTCCCTCCTTAGGCATGAAAGCCATTTGGGTAACTTTGAACCAATCACCAGGAGACGGTGAGTTCTAGTCCCGTCTTAGGCATGAAAGCCATCTGGGTAACTTTGGGCCAATCACCAGGAGACGGAGAGTTCTAGTCCTGCCTTAAGCATTAAAGCCAGCTGGGTGACTTTGAACCAATCACCGGGAAATTGTGAGTTCTAGTCCCTCTTTAGGCATGAAAGCCGGCTGGGTGACTTTGGGCCAATCACCAGGAGACGGTGAGTTCTAGCCCTGCCTTAAGCATTAAAGCCAGCTGGGTGACTTTGAACCAATCACCGGGAAATTGTGAGTTCTAGTCCCTCTTTAGGCATGAAAGCCGGCTGGGTGACTTTGGGCCAATCACCAGGAGACGGAGAGTTCTAGTCCTGCCTTAAGCATTAAAGCCAGCTGGGTGACTTTGAACCAATCACCGGGAAATTGTGAGTTCTAGTCCCTCTTTAGGCATGAAAGCCGGCTGGGTGACTTTGGGCCACTCCCTCTGTCTCAGCCTAGGCCACCTCGCAGGGCCGTTGTGATGGGGAAAATAGGAGAAGGCATATTATCCATGGTCACTGCCTTGAGCTACTTATAAAGTAATAAAAGCAGGATCAAAATCGAACAAATAAATAAACTAGGAAGAAGTACACAAACATTTGTCTTCCCAATGCTGCAATGTCAGTCTTTGGGCCATACTAAGCCCCCACCCCCGGCCCCCCAAGACTGATAAATGAAGGTTCAGAGAAAACCCCACCTCCCTGACAGCTGCATTGCCCGAATGGAATAATCTGTTTTAATGAAATTATTTTCTGGGTTCATATAATGCTTCCTTATCTCAATTAGGCAGCATCATCTTCCAGTGAAAATCCATCCATTAAAATGTAAGAATCTCAAAGCCGTTGAAAATTGGGATGTTATGGGGTTGTTGTTTTTTTTTTTTTTTAAAGATTTCACATGAAATTCCTTGGACAGAAGAACAGAGTGGGAAGGGACCTTGAAGGTCATCTAGTCCAACCCCCTGCTCAAGCAGGAGACCGTATGCCATTTCAGACAAATGGCTATCTAGTCTCTTCTTAAAAGCCTCCAGTGCCACAACTTCTGGTGGCAAGCAGTTCCACTGGCTAATTGTTCTAACCCCCAATACAAAAACACAACTCCTGTTGTGTCCTTCCCATCAACCCTTTGGCTTCTGCAAAATAATTTGCAAAAATCTGCCAAAAAAAAAAAAGGTGACATTTAACCTTGGACCGGCTTTCGAGAGTCAGCTAGGATACCTTACCGCAATAAAACAGCATTTTCTGGCAAGTTCTGTTTCTTGACTTGGCCTGCCTCGCAGGGCTGGCATCCAGCGGGAAAGCCTGTTCGAGTTTTACTCTGCCCCCTTGGTACTAACCAAAATCAAGGTAGAGTTTCTTTCTCACGCTTCCTACAATCCCTCAACTCGGGACCACGACAGGGACTAAAATTTATGTTGCTAAGCAAGGCAGTTCTTAAGGGGGTCATACCCGGGGATATGACCTTTTGGCAACGGTTGTTAAGTGAATCACGTGGTCGTTAAGCAAATCTGGCTTATTCCATTGACTTTGGTCCGGGGAGGGGGGTACTGCCACTGTCGTAAGTACAGGCTAGTTGCGAAGTGTCCGAATTTTGATCATATGGCATAAGAGTGCCACAATAGTCATAAGTGGGAGCACGTAGTGGCTGCATGCAGACAACATGATATCCCAGATAAGAAGGTTGATCTCAGCTTGTTCAGGTGTTTGGTGGAAACTTTGGGCAACTTCTTTTTTCTTTCTTTTCTTTTTTTACTTCTTTCCTTCCTTCCTTCCTTCCTTCCTTCCTTCCTTCCTTCCTTCCTTCCTTCCTTCCTTCCTTCCTTCCTCCCTTATTTCCTTCCTTCCTGCACCCACAACTTCTGTTCCACTGGTTAATTGTTCTAACTGTCAGGAAGTTTCTCCTTAATTCCAGGTTGCTTCTCTTCTTGGTTAGTTTCCATCTGTTGCTTCTTGTCCTGCCTTCGGCTGCTTTGGAGAAGAGGTGAACCCCCCTTTTTTTGTGGCAGCCCCTCAAATTCTGGAATACTGCTATCCTGTCCCCCCATGTCCTTCTTTTCTAGACTAGCCATACCCAAGTCCTGCGACCATTCTTTGTATGTTTTAGTCTCCAGGCCTTATAATCATCTTAGTTCCTCTTCTTTGCACTTTTTCCCAAAAGTCTCAGCATCTTTTTTTTGCAACGTGGTGACCAAAACAGATGCAGTATTCCACTTGTGGCCATACTAAGGATTTACAAAGCGGTACTAATACTTCGCCTCATTCTCATTCTATGCCTCCGTTTATACAACCAAGGATTGTGTTGGCTTTTTTGGCTGCTGCCGCACACAGCAAGCTCATGTTTAAGGGATCGTCCACTAGGACTCCAAGGTCCATCTCACAGTCGCTGTTTTTGAGCCAGGTTTCGCCTAATCTGTACTTGTAACTTTGGTTGTTCCTGCCTGGGTGTAAAACCTTTCCTTCTTTCCTATCTTCCTTCCTTCCTTCCTTCCTTCCTTCCTTCCTTCCTTCCTTCCTTCCTTCCTTCCTTCCTTCCTTTTAAGAAGAGACAGTCACCTGTCTGAAATGGTATAGGGTTTCCTGCCTGAGCAGGGGGTTGGACTAGAAGACCTCTAGGGTCCCTTCCAACTTCGTTATTCTGACCTTCCTCCTTTCCTTTCCTTTCCTTTCCTTTCCTTTCCTTTCCTTTCCTTTCCTTTCCTTTCCTTTCCTTTCCTTTCCTTTCCTTTCCTTTCCTTTCCCTTCCTTCCTTCCTTCCTTCCTTCCTTCCTTCCTTCCTTCCTTCCTTCCTTCCTTCCAAAAAGAGACAGTCACCTGTCTGAAATGGTATAGGGTTTCCTGCCTGAGCAGGGGGTTGGACTAGAAGACCTCTAGGGTCCCTTCCAACTTCGTTATTCTGACCTTCCTCCTTTCCTTTCTTTTTCCTTCCTTCCTTCCTTCCTTCCTTCCTTCCTTCCTTCCTTCCTTCCTTCCTTCCTTCCTTCCTTCCTTCCTTCCTTCCTTCCTTCCTTCCTTCCTTCTTTCTCACCTCTTTCCTTCCTTCCCTTTTTTTTCTCTTTTGTTGAATGCACTGGGCCCATTCAGAAAATGGCTTTCCTCAGCGACCACGCAATCCACGGGGCTGGTTCAGAGGCCGAAGGACTGGACATCCTAAGAGGAGAAGGATAGGGAACAGACTCTTCTGTTGACACCTCCAAGCCTCCAACAGGTGTGCACACCTGGTGGATACACAGGGAGAAGGCCTCCTTTACCGTACTTGATGCAGGAATTCAGTATATTGTATCCAGGAATTCTGCCCACTCTGCTTAAAGAAAAGAAAGAGAGAGAAAAAAGACTCTGAACAAACGCAAGACGCAGAGGCAGAACAAGTTGAATACCATGACCGTTCCCAACGAAGCTGATTTTAATTGCTCATTCAGCTCGGAAGGGCCAGTCTGATCTCTTTGCAAGTGGAAGACAGACTTGGCAAGCAGAGCATCCAACACCGATCCAAATAGTACAGTAATCCTTCTTCTAGTAGTGCCTGCAAAACTTGGCAAGCCAGCAGATGCCTCTCCTGGTCTACCTGCAGAGCTGAAGTCCTCACGTTCCGACGTGTCCATCTTCCTGGGGAAAACAGGAACCCAGAATTTTGCACCTGGAGGAATAACAAAATAACAGAGTTGGAAGGGACCTTGGAGGTCTTCTAGTCCAACCCCCTGCTCAGGCGGGAGACCCTATTCCATTCTGGACAAATGGCTGTCCAGTCTCTTCTTGAAAACCTCCAGTGATTGAGAATTCACAATTTCTGGAGGCAGGTTGTTCCACTGATTAATTGTCCTCACTGTCAGGAAGTTTCTCCTTAGTTCTAGGTTGCTTCTCTCCTTGATTAGTTTCCATCTGTTGCTTCTTGTCCTGCCTTCAGGGGCTTTGGAGAAGAGCTTGACTCCCTCTTCTTTGGGGCAGCCCCTGAGAGATTGGAAGACTGCTATTATGTCACCCCTTGTCCTTCTTTTGAATAGAATAGAATAGAATGATAGCAGTGTTCCAATATCTCAAGGGCTGCCCCAAAGAAGAGGGAGTCAAGCTCTTCTCCAAAGCACCTGAAAGCAGGACAAGAAGCAACGGATGGAAACTAGTCAAGGAGAGAAGCAACCTAGAACTAAGGAGAAACTTCCTGACAGTGAGAACAATTAACCAGTGGAACAACCTGCCTCCAGAAGTGGTGAATGCTCCAACACTGGAGGTTTTTAAGAAGAGACTGGACAGCCATTTGCCTGGAAGGGTATAGGGTTTCCTGCCTGAGCAGGGGGTTGGACTAGATGACCTCCAAGGTCCCTTCCAACTTACTATTATCATTATTATTATTATTATTATTATTATTATTATTATTATTATTATTATTATTATTATTGAATGGAATGGAACGGAACGGAACGGAATGGAATGGAATAGAATAGAATAGATCAACAGAGTTGGAAGGGACCTTGGAGGTCTTCTAGTCCAACCCTCTGCTCAGGCAGGAGACACTATACCATTCCAGACAAAATTAAACTAGCCATACCCAATTCCAGCAACCGTTCTTCATATGTTTGAGCCTCCGGCCCCCTAATCCTCTTTGTTGCCCTTCTCTGCACTCTTTCCAGAGTCCCGAGCATGAAGATCGGTGGGCGTGGGTGGACTCAGGCATCTAGCATGTGGTTGCGTGTGGGTGCATGCACGTGGCCTCCCTTCCAGACCCACAACGAGAAATCGATCCGAGCGGCATGGCACCAACCCCCGAAGTGGGCATTGTTATCTAAGCCGCGCATTGGGCCCAGATTAGCATCCATGCCTCCCATTTAATTGTGTGTTTTGGGGCACCGTTTTTATTTTTGTTCTGTTTTGTTGTTTTGTAAGGCCTGGTTTTGTTTGTTAATCTCGCCTGGCCTCCACTTGCTCTTTGCAGGTGCTTATCTGCTTGACAGGCAGGCTCGGAGCTCGCAAGTGTGCGCCGGAGAGACAAGGGTGCTACGTGTGAGCGGTTGACCGCCCATGCCCGGGTCTTTCGCAGTCCTGTCGTTCTTCCCCAAAGGACGGACGCCTCTCCGGGGTGTCCAGAGAGATGGGGTGTCAGTGGGAGAGGCGTCCATTCACGGGGTGGCCGTAAATCACAACCAAGCAGCTGGAGCAGACTGCAGAAAAGAAATCAGCGTGGCCCACCCAAATCCGTTTTAATTAACAATTGGGGCCGAGATAAAGCTAGCATTTAAATGCCAGTATGCTAATGTGTTTTGCTCCGAGGCAGACAATGGAAGCACGCTTCTCTGTTGCGCATCGTTGACAACCTGTGTTCCCCCTGACCTTGTGATACCGGGTTTTTTTTTTCCTCCCCCGCCCTCCGATGAAAACAAGAGGAAGCCGTGTGTCCGACGTTCCTCCATAAAACGACAAAAGCTTTTCAAGACTTCCCTCTCACGAATGGGTTTGCCACAACTTCTCACAATAAAGGGCGGCTTTGCAGCGGCTGATTCTCTTCCGTCCTTAGATGAAGGAAGAAGGGGGCTGTCAGGAGTCCTCGCACTTATGACCACAAGCGGGAGCCTGAATTTCGGCTGCTAAGCCAAGGGGTTGTACCAGTGAAAAGCACCTGATTTTGCAGCTTTCTTTTTTTTAATGAATTGAGTTGAGTTGAGTTGCGTTGAGTTGAGGAGTTGTGTTGTGTTGTGTTGTGTTGTGTTGTGTTGAGTTGAGCTGAGCTGAGCTGAGTTGATTTGAGTTGAGGAGTTGTGTTGTGTTGTGTTGAGTTGAGTTATGTTGAATTATGTTGAGTTGAGTTGAGTTGAGTTGAGTTGAATTGAGGTAGTCCTTGTCTTATGACCACAATCATGTTTCTGGGTCAAGTGATCCCCTTTAGCGACATTCCGACAAGCAAAGTCAATGGGGGATGCCAGATTCGTTTAACGACCGTGTCACTGACTGATCAACTGCGGTGATTCAGTTAACAGCTGTGGCCAGAAAGGTCGTAAAATGGGGCAAAATTCACTCAACAGCTGTCTTGCTCATCAATGGAAATTTGGGGCTCCGTTGTGGTCCTGTGTCAAGGATTACCTGCACCTCTTTTTCTTTTTCTTGCTTTCCTTGCTCATTTATTTATTTCTTTTGTTGTGTTCCATTAGCACTTTTCTTTTTCTTTATATTCGTACTGTGTGGTGTGTTTTTTAACTTGGTAAAAAACGTCTTTAATAAAATGTCAAAACTTTACCTTGTTAAAAAAAAAACCTTTATTAAAAACTAATTGGAAAAAAAGACCATTAAATGCAAAAAAAGGGGGTCCCAAAAGCTAATTTCCAAGCATAAAATGAAAGACCTAAATTGTTTTGAGAACACACACTGATGACACTCCACGTGATGAAAGTCTGGGAGGATTTTTTATTTTTTTTTACAAAACAAGGTTAGTCCAAAGGTGGGGAGTTCCCCCCCTCCCCCCCAAAAAAAGACAACTGGACTTTCTTGCCGTTTTCTTTGAAAACGTTTCTCTTTGCACCCAAACAGCTTCCTCAGTTCTAACTGAGATAGAACCTCTTTTGCACTGACTGCCAATAGCTTTTCAGGTGTAATTAAAATTACAGCGGGGGGTTGGACTAGATGACCTCCAAGGTCTGTTCCAACTGTATGATTATGATTATGATTGTGATTGATTATGATTATATTTCGTGCCTGAGCAAGTGATTGGATTAGAAGACCTCCAAGGTCCCCTCCAGCTACTGTTCTGTTCTGTTCTGTTCTGTTCTGTTCCGTTCCGTTCTATTCTATTCCTAATAATTCTATTCTATTCTATTCTATTCTATTCTATTCTATTCTATTCTATTCTATTCTATTCTATTCTATTCTATTCTGTGTCCTATTCTATTCTATTCTATTCTATTCTATTCTATTCTATTCTATGTGTTCTGTTCTGTTCTGTTCCATTCTATTCTATATTCCAATATCTATTCTATTCTATTCTATTCTATTCTATTCTATTCTATTCTATTCTATTCTATTCTATTCTATTCTATTCTATTCTATTCTATTCTGCATTCTATTCTATTCTCTCTGTTCTGTTCTATTCTATTCTATCTATATTGTACTTTTATTGCATTTTTATTGCCCTGTACACCGCCCTGAGTCCCTCGGGAGAAGGGCGGTATAGAAATTAAAATAATAATAATAATAATAATAATAATAATAATAATAATAATAATAATAATAATAATAACAACAACAACAACAACAACAACATTCTATTCTCTGTTCTATTCTATTCTCTGTTCTGTTCTGTTCTGTTCTATTCTATTCTCTGTTCTATTCTATTCTCTATTCTGTTCTATTTTGTTTTGTTCTGTTCTGTTCTATTCTGTTCTATTCTATTCCATTTTCTATTTTATTCTGCTCTGCTCTATTCTATTCTATACCATTGTTTTATTTTATTATTATTTTTTTATTCTGGGAATTGTGGGAGTTGAAGTCCACCCAACGTAAAGCCTGTTGCCTAAGGAATTGAAGTCCACCCGTCTTGAAGTTGCAAAGTTTCAAAACCACAGATCCACCTACATTTTTTGCAAAGTTTCAAAGTCAAATATTTGAGAGTAAAACCCTCCAGGGTCCAGCAGCCTCTCCACAGGTGGAATATTCCGATACCAAGCAAGGAATGGATTTTTTTTTTACTATTATTATTATTTTATCTCTAACCCAGACTCGCTAGGGCCTCTGTTGCGTTCCCTTCCCCCTCTGCCCCCCCCTCTCTCTCTCTCTCTCTCTCTCTTTTTTTTTTCTAATCCCTTTCACTTCGTGTAGTTTGCTCCGCTTTACAGTTTATCGGCATTTGTCTTTCCAGAGGAAAAAAAGGAAATTTTTCAGTTTATCAACATTTGTCTCTCCGGAGGGGGGAAGAAAAAAAAAAGATTTTTCTCATAACTCAGACCAGCCTCTCCTGCTTCCTCGGCATGGCTGATGGGGGAGAATTCAATTTGAAGGGTCTCAGATGCCTAGCAAGGCTAGCAAACATCTGGAGGCAAATAAGGATGGAATTTCACTGGGTTTCTGACAGTTTGGAGAAGACAGATTTGATAAGGACAGATGCCTTTGGCAAGCCCACCCAGAACCCCCTGACAGTATTTAACTAAAACCCATTAAAGGAAACCCTCGGGGGCCGGGGGGGGGATGTTTCAAGAATATCGAATAAACAGAAGCACCCAAAGGCAGCCTTCAGCTGTCACAGCCAGCCGGAGAAAGGAGAATCCTGAAGAACAGAAAGGCTGGTCCAAGAAGCAGAGAAGGAAAAAAATAATTAAAAAATTATTTTTATTATATTTAAGGCTTGATGTTTTTTGAATCCTGTGTGAGTCACCCAAAGTTACATTTTGCAAATTTATTGGGGAGTAGGCACAAATCCAACGATGCATGGAGGATGGGAGGGATTGAAATAGAGATAGATAAGAGGGAGAGAGAGGATAGATATAAATAGATATAAACAGGAGATATAAAGAGAGGATAGATATATAATATAATATATAATATATAATAAGTAAAATGTCTGCAAGAAAACAACCAAATTCAGAGAGCACCAAGGACCCCTCAGTCGTAGTCGTCCTCCTCCTCCTCCTCCTCCTCCTCCTCCTCCTCCTCCTCCTCCTCCTCCTCCTCCTCCTCCTCCTCCTTCCTTCCTTCCTTCTAGCACTGATGATGTTGCCTAGTTGGGTCATGAAACGTCTGCAAGGAAACCACCCAGCTCAGAGAGCACCAGGGACCCCGTAGTCCTCCTCCTCCTCCTCCTCCTCCTCCTCTCCACTCACCTCATTCCACTCTAGCACTGATGATGTTCCCTAGTTGGGTCATGAAACGTCTGCAAGGAAACCACCCAGCTCAGGCAGCACCAAGGACCCCGTAGTCCTCCTCCTCCTCCTCCTCCTCCTCCTCCTCCTCCTCCTCCTCCTCCTCCTCCTCCTCCTCCTCCTTTTTCTCCCTTTTAGCACTGATGATGTTGCCTAGTTGGGTCATGAAACGTCTGCAAGGAAACCACCCAGCTCAAAGCGCACCCAGGACCCCACAGTCCTCCTCCTCCTCCTCCTCCTCCTCCTCCTCCTCCTCCTCCTCCTCCTCCTCCTCTTCCTCCCTTCTAGCACTGATGATGTTACCTAGTTGGGTCATGAAACGTCTGCAAGGAAACCACCCAGCTCAGAGAGCACCAGGGAGCCCATAGTCCTCCTCCTCCTCCTCCTCTCCACTCACCTCATTCCACTCTAGCACTGATGATGTTCCCTAGTTGGGTCATGAAATGTCTGCAAGGAAACCACCCAGCTCAGGCAGCACCAAGGACCCCGTAGTCCTCCTCCTCCTCCTCCTCCTCCTCCTCCTCCTCCCTTCTAGCACAGATGATGTTACCCAGTTGGGTCATGAAACGTCTGCAAGGAAACCACCCAGCTCAGAGGGCACCAAGGACCCCCACAGTTCAATCCTGACCTATCAAGATTCCTCTTCCTCATTCACCTTCCCTTCCTATCCCTCTCCACCCTTTCCTCCTCTTTGCAATGGCTTTTTATTTTTTTATTTTTTCCTTTGAGCCAATCCAGGAAAATTCTTCCACACCTCCAAAGAAGCAGGAGCGAGCAAACGACTCCCGCAGGTGGCAAAATCTCCGCCCGCTTTCAACCCCCAAAACAGAAAAAAGTAAGAATCATAATTTTTAAAAAAGTGAGCAGGCTGAAATGAAAAGGAGAAAAACTTTCCTGCAAGCCGTGGAAAATGCAAATCAAGCCATTGAGCCCCCCCCTCCCCCCCAAAAAAAGCCTTTTTTTTTTCTCCTTCCCGAAGGAGAAAGTTCTTTTTCCGGCTTCTCCTATGCAAAGGCGTTCATTTCAGTTTTCATCGTCTTTTTTTGGAAAAGTCTGCAGATGCCAGAACTGTGATCTCCCTCTTTTTTCCCCGGTGCTCAACCTCTTTGAGGCTTCAAAAGCAGACATCTGGGTACCATTGTTCTCTTCCTCTTCAGCTTGGGTGGGGGGAGAGAATTGGGGGGGGCACTGCCTTAGCTTCCTTTTCCTGAGAAGCGGGGGGCGTCCCAAAGATGCTTTTTTTTTTCCAGGAGAAAACTGGACTTTCTTCTGTTTTTTCGAAGACGTTTCGCTTCTCATCCCAGAAGCTTCTTCAGGTTCTGACTGAATGGTGGAGAAGGGAAGGATTTATACTCCTGGCAGACAGCTGGTCATTTGCCTTCTTTAAGAGAATCCTTGAGGCCACTTGGAGGTTGACCTGTGTCCTCGGGGGTCACAGGACTACAAGAACCATCTGGGCTTCGGTGGGAGATGCAGACAAACATGGACTCATCCCCAACGGCCTGCGTGCTGGTCTCCAACCCTGAAAGGACCCAGGGCAGAAAAACATCCTGCAGCCAAGAAGGCTCCCTGCCCATTTGCCCCACTCAGGTGACTCCCCCCCCAGGACACAGGTAAAACCTCCAGGTGGCCTCAAGGACCCTCTAAAAGAAGGCCAACAACCACCCAAGCCCTAGGTTCAAGCCTCTGGGGCTTGAATTCAGATTCCCGCCCTGAGTAAGTGGGTTGGACTAGATGACCACAAGGTGCCCCCGTGTTCAGATCCTAGGGGAGGGGCTGTTAAAAAGATAATTTGGGGATTAAACTCCGGGTAGAGCCTCGAGATGTCCTATCCAGGGGGCTGACGAGCTTGTTTGCCGCCCTTCCCGAGCCTGCCAGGCCTTATTGAGAACACGGTGATTAATTCATGTCTTTTTTTTTCCTTCTCCTGATCCCCAAAAGGACAGAAGGGGAGGGGTACCACACCACCCATCTCCAGTCAACAGCACTTTCCGCAGTCCCAAGAAGGCTCCCCACCCATTTGCCCCACTCAGGTGACCCCCGAGGACACAGACAAGCCTCCAAGAGGCCTCAAGGGCTCTCTAAAAGGCTGGAAATGACCAGCTGTCTGCAAGGAGTATAAATCCTTCCCTTCTCCACCATTCAGTCAGAACCTGAAGAAGCTTCTGGGATGAGAAGCAAAATGCCTTCAAAGGAAAGGCTCCACCCCCATTTGCCCCACTCAGGTGACCCCCGAGGACACAGGGAAACCTCCAAGTGGCCTCAATGACTCCCCAAACGAAGGCAAATGACCAGCTGTCTGCAAGGAGTATAAATCCTTCCCTTCTCCACCATTCAGTCAGAACCTGAAGAAGCTTCTGGGATGAGAAGCAAAATGCCTTCAAAGGAAAGGCTCCACCCCCATTTGCCCCACTCAGGTGACCCCCGAGGACACAGGGAAACCTCCAAGTGGCCTCAATGACTCCCCAAACGAAGGCAAATGACCAGCTGTCTGCAAGGAGTATAAATCCTTCCCTTCTCCACCATTCAGTCAGAACCTGAAGAAGCTTCTGGAATGAGAAGCGAAACTTCCGCAAAGGAAAAACAAGAAAGTCCGGCTGCCTCATAAAAAAGCAGCTTGGGGACAACCAAGTTCTGGATGACTAAGAATCCCCATAGATGAGAAGGGGGGAGGGGGGGAGGGGGGGTGTGATTTGAAGGGGGGGGACTGAGCCTATAAGAAAAGTAAATACAGGCTGTCCTCAACTAACAATGGTTTGTTTAGTGACCAAAGTTTTTCACACTTACGACAGTGGCGGCATCCCCGTGGTCGCGGGATCGAAATTCGGGGCGCTTGTCAACCGACTCGTGTTTACGACGGTCGCAGCGTCCCCGGTGAGGGGGGAGCGG
>CM044358.1:2701636-2703827 GCA_024294585.1 Vipera latastei
GGTGTTCGTATGTGGATCTTTGGTTATTCGGGTTTTTCCCGCGTAGAACTAAAGGTGTAGGGGCGACGTTTCGACGGAATCCCATCCGTCATCATCAGGCTTCTGCTTCCTTCTTCTGGGAGAAGCATGTGGATAGATAGATAGATAGATAGATAGATAGATAGATAGATAGATAGATAGATATGATTGGATGGATGGATGGATGGATGGATGGGTGGATGAGTGGATGGATGGATAGAGAGATAGATAGTTGATAGATGATGGATAGATGATTGGATGGATAGATAGATAGATGAGAGAGAGGGAGGGAGAGAGAGACCGCCTTCATGTCTTGGAAGGCCTTGAACTGTGAGGATCACAACACGTTGAGGATTGTGTGAACCCAGCCGCTCGGTCTTTCCACTGAAGAATTCACACGGTGACCAAGGGGGTGAAGGAAAGGTGGATCCGTTCCATTGTTCAGAAGTGGGGAAAGGAGGTTGGGTCTTCGTGAGCTAATTGGTTTCCCTCGGAGGCAGAATGGAGGCAGAATTCATCCCAGAGAAACGCTGGCTCAACCGGAAGAACGCAGAATTGGAACGAAGTGCAAAAAAAATAAAATAAAAATGGTTTGCTGCCCAATTTGGAAACAAAACAAAACAAACAACAACAACCCCCCAAAAAAGGCCGAGATGATGTTAACAGACCGTGTCATCTCAGCGCAGATACTGGCTGGGAAATAATAACAGGCTATGTTTGGCTACACGAAAAAATCCAGAGAGGACGAAGACGAGATGGAAGGACAGGCAGAACTTTCAATGGCCTGGAAACCGTAAAAGGTCAATATCTTTGGCTACGAAAGCATCTCGTGCGTGGAAGTCGATTTGGGAGAAAAGGGGCTGTTTAATGAAACGTCAAGCTGCCTGACCTCATGGTCACTGCTAGCTCCATCTCCAAACACTTTACCTAACTCATATTCCTTCCTTTGCTTCTCCTTCACCACCATCACCACCGTTCCTTCTGCTGCTTCTTCTCCTTCACCGTTATTTCACACCCTCTTCCCCTTCTCCCTCGCCTTCTCCTCCTCCACCAATATTTCTATTTCTCCTTCTCCTTCTTCTCCTTCTCCTTCTCATCCACCAATATTTCTTTCTCCTCCTCCTCCTCCTCCTCTCCTCCTCCTCCTCCTCCTCCTTCCCCTTCCCCTTCTCCTTCACCAATATTTCACCCTCTTCTTCTCCTTCTTCTCCTCCCTCTCCTCCTTCTCCTCCAATCTTTCTCCCTCTCCTTCTTCTCCTCTTCTTTTCCTTCTCCTCCACCAATATTTCTATTTCTCCTTCTTCTCCTTCTCCTGCTTCTTCCCCTTCTCCTTCACCAATATTTCACCCTTCTCCTACTCCTTCTCCTACTCCCTCTCCTCCTTCTCCTCCAATATTTCTCCCTCTCCTTCTTCTCCTTGTCCTCCTCCTCCTCCTCCTTCCCCTCCTCCTTCACCAATATTTCACCCTCTTCTTCTCCTTCTTCTCCTCCCTCTCCTCCTTCTCCTCCAATATTCTCCCTCTCCTTCTTCTCCTTCTCCTTCTCATCCACCAATATTCCTTTCTCCTCTCCTCCTTCCCCTTCTCCTTCACCAATATTTCACCCTCTTCTTCTTCTCCTTCTCATTTTCTTTCTCTTCCACCAATATTTCTATTTCTATTTCTATTTCTATTTCTCCTTCTCCTTCTCCTCCTCCTCCTCCTCCTCCTCCTTCCCCTTCCCCTTCTCCTTCACCAATATTTCACCCTCTTCTTCTCCTTCTTCTCCTCCCTCTCCTTCTTCTCCTCCTTCTCATCCACCAATATTTCTTTCTCCTCCTCCTCCTCCTCCTCCTCCTCCTCCTCCTCCTCCTCCTCCTCCTCCTCCTCTTCCTCCTTCCCCTCCTCCTTCACCAATATTTCACCCTCTTCTTCTTCTCCTTCTCATTTTCTTTCTCTTCCACCAATATTTCTATTTCTATTTCTATTTCTCCTTCTCCTTCTCCTTCTCCTCCTCCTCCTCCTCCTTTCCCCTTCCCCTTCTCCTTCACCAATATTTCACCCTCTTCTTCTCCTTCTTCTCCTCCCTCTCCTTCTTCTCCTCCTTCTCATCCACCAATATTTCTTTCTCCTCCTCCTCCTCCTCCTCTTCCTCCTCCTCCTCCTCCTCCCCTCCTCCTTCACCAATATTTCAC
>CM044358.1:2704327-2714327 GCA_024294585.1 Vipera latastei
CCTTCCTTCCTCCCTCCCTCCCTCCTGGCCTCCCTCTCTTCTTCTTTTCATCCTTTCTTCTTTCCTCCCTCCCTCCTTCCTTCCTTCCTTCCTTCCTTCCTTCCTTCCTTCCTTCCTTCCTTCCTTCCTTCCTTCTTCCCTCCCTCCCTCCTTCATTCCTCCCTCCCTTCCTTCCTTCCTTCCTTCCTTCCTTCCTTCCTTCCTTTCCTTCCTTCCTTCTTCCTCCCTCCCTCCTCACTTCCTTCCTTCCCTCCCTCCCTCCCTCCTTCCTGCCTTCCTTCTTCCCTCCCTCCCTCCTTCCCTCCCTCCCTCCTTCCTTCCTCCCTCCCTCCTTCATTCCTCTCTTCCTTCCTTCCTTCCTTCCTGCCTTCCTTCTTCCTTCCTTCCTTCCTTCCTTCCCTCCCTCCCTCCCTTCTTCCTCCCTCCCTCCCTCCCCTCCTCTCTCCCTCTCTCCCTCCTCCCTTCCTTCCTTCCTTCCTTCCTTCCTTGGATTGGAAGGCCTCTCAGGTCCTTTGAAGCCCTGTGGTTCTAGAAGGAAGGAAGGAAGGAAGGAAGGAAGGAAGGAAGGAAGGAAGGAAGGAAGGAAGGAAGGAAGGAAGGAAGGAAGGAAGGAAGGAAGGAAGGAAGGACAATGGGTGGAAGCTTCCCAGAGTGATCCAATCTAGAAAAAAGGAGAAACTTACTAACAGTGAGGACAATTAACCAGTGGAACTCCTCGCCTCCAGAAGTTGTGGGTGCTCCATCACCGGAGGTTTATTAAAGAAGAGACTGGACAGCCGTTGATCTGAAATGGCGTAGGGTCTCCTGCTTGAGCAGGGGGTTGGACTAGAAGACCTCCAAGGTCCCTCCCAGCCCCAGAACCAAGACATGTGCCCCCACACTTTTTCAACTTTGCCAAGTTGGAGCAGCCCTGCTTCAAAGGCTCCGCTGTGCCATAAAATCCTCAAATTCAGGATGACCCCTGGCCTCCAGCGATAAATCTGGGTTAATTTACTGGCGTTCCAGGGAAGCATCCATTTTGTTCTCCAAGATTCCACCGCAGGGCAAGGAATGCAGGAGAGTGCACCGGGGTCTGATCAATGTAACGCACATAAAAACCGCGCAGAGGTTTAATCACACCGTTGTGGCCGCCTCATGCTTGGTGTAAATGACTTTCAGGCTCCTGAAACAATCTTGCACAAAATGGTTGAGCAGAAGGATGCAAAAAGCAGGGCAAGGAAAGAGGCTAAACGTTGGTGGAAATTTCCTCCAGAAAACATGGATATATGTATGTGTGTATGTGTGTGTATGTGTATATATAAAATATAAAATATATAATATACAGGGGGTGGGTGGGTGTCCTCAGCTTACGACCACAACAGAGCCCCAAATTTCCAAGACAGTCGTTAAGTGAGTTTTGCCCTGTTTTTACGACCTTTCTCGCCACGGTGGTTAAGTGAATCACTGCAGCTGTTAAGTTATGAACAGGGTTGTTAAGCGAATCTGCCTTCTCCATTGTCGGAAGGCCGCAAAAGGGCATCACATCACCCCGGGGACGCTGCAACCGTCGTAAGTACATGCCAGTTGCCAAGCCTCTGAATTCCGATCACGTGACCCCAGGGATGCTGCAGCGGTCGTAAGTGTGAAAAACAGCTTTGAACGGGTAAAAGGGGTTCGTATAAACTCAGGACTCATAAATATGAGCCACCTGCCAAGGGTCCACATTTTGATTCTAAGGCTGGAAGGGACCTCGGAGGTCTTCTAGTCCAGCCCGCTGCTCAAGCAGGTGACTGTATACAATTCCAATCAAATGGCTCTGCAGTCTCTTCTTAAAAGCCTCCAGTGATGGGGCACCCAGAACTTCTGAAGGCAACTTCCGTTCCACTGGTTATTTGTCCTCACTGTTGGGAAGTTTCTCCTTAATTCCGTGTAGCTTCTCTCCTTGATGAGTTTCCATCTGTTGCTTCTCGTCCTGCTTTCAGGCGCTTTGGAGAAGAGCTTGACTCCCTCTTCTTTGGGGCAGCCCCTGAGATACTGGAACACCGCTATCATGTCCCCCCTTGTCCTTCTCTTCATTAAACCAGACATTCCCAATTCTAGCAACCCTTTCTTATATGCTTGAGCCTCCAGTCCCTTAATCGTTTTTGTTGCTCTTCTCTGCACTCTTTCCAGAGTCTCAACATCTTTTTTACATCGTGGTGACCAAAACTGGATGCCGTATTTCAGGTGTGTCCTTACCAAGGCCTTGTAAAGTGGTATTAAGACTTCACGTGATCTTGATTCTATCCCTCCGTTAATGCAACCTGGGGTTGCGTTGGCTTTTTTGGCAGCTGCCACACACGCCTGGCTCATATCTAAGTGATGGTCCACTTGGACTCCGAGATCCCTCTCATAACATACCATCTATATTGCACCTGTGCGTTCGGTTTTTCCTACCTAAATGGAGGACCTGGGGGCGGTTGTTCAGGTAGCTGCAAATTCATCACCACATTACAACAAAAAATTGCTGAGACTTTGGGAAAAGTTGCAGAGAAGAGCAACTAAGATGATCCAAGGCCTGGAGAATAAAACATATGAAGAACGGCTGCAGGACTTGGGTTTGGCCAGTCCAGGGGAAAATAAGGACGAGGTGGGGGGACACGATAGCAGTTATTCCAGTCTCTCAGGGGCTGCCCCAAAGAAGAGGGAGTCAAGCTCTTCTCCAAAGCCCCTGAAGGCAGGACGAGAAGCAACAGAGGGAAACTCATCAAGGAGAGAAGCAACCTTGGAACTAAGGAGAAACTTCCCGACAGCGAGGACAATCAACCAGTGGAACTGAAGTTGCCACGAGAAGTTGGGGAGGCTCCATCACTGACGCCTTTTCGAGAAGAGACTGGACAACCACCTTTTCTGGAATGATAGAGGGTCTCCTGCCCGAGCAGGGGGTTGGACTAGATGACCTCCAAGGTCCCTTCCCCTTTTATTCGGATTGCATAGCTCGCCTCCAGACGTTGTGGGGTGCTCCATCCCTGGAGGCTTTCAAGAAGAGACTGGACAACCATTTATCTGAAATGGTGTATAGGGTCTCCTGCCCGACCAGGGGGTTGGACTAGAGGACCTCCAAGGTCCCATCCAGCTCTATTTTGAATCGAATCGAATGGCAAAAAGCTTCCTCCTCACTGTCCACTTCTCTAGAATGTTGGGTGTGTGTGTGTGTGTGTGTGCGTGTGTGCGTGTTTCCTTCCTAATCCAAGTTGCTCACAAGAAGACTTCCCCGCAAGAAACATGTTGTTGTTGTTAGCTGCGAAGTCGTGTCCGACCCATCGCGACCCTATGGACAACATTCCTCCAGGCCTTCCTGTCCTCTACCATCTTCTGGAGTCCATTTAAGCTCACGCCTTCTGCTTCAGTGACTCCATCCAGCCGCCTCCTTCTCCGTCGTCCCCTTCTTCTCTTGCCCTCAACCTTTCCCAGCATTAGGCTCTTCTCCAGTGAGTCCTTCCTTCTCATTAGGTGGCCAAAGTATTTGAGTTTTAGCTTCAGGATCTGGCCTTCTAAAGAGCAGTCAGGATTGATCTCCTCTAGGACTGACCGGTTTGATCGCCTTGCAGTCCAAGGGACTCGCAGGAGTCTTCTCCAGCACCAGAGTTCAAAGGCTTCAATTCTTTGGCGCTCAGCCTTTCTTATGGTCCAACTTTCACTGCCATACATTGCAACTGGGAAGACCATGGCCTTGACTATACGCACTTTTGTTGACAGGGTGATGTCTCTGCTTTTTAGTGTGCTGTCTAGAAGAAGACTTCCCCGCAAGAAACATAGGCGGGCGTAACGCAACTCTTCAGCCGAAAACAACTTTGGGAGATGATTCACAGAGACTCACCTCCGTGGTTTCAGCTGTGGACAGGTGTGCACACTTGAAGCACAGCAATCATTTTCCTTTCAGATCAACACCCACGCTTCACGCTGACAGCCCTCGGGGGGAAAGATTCACAAGCTATTATTCCCTTTCGGGACAAAGTTACACCAAGTGCAGAAACGAGCCTTGAAAAGTAAGTAGTTCGGTGGAAAGGAATCAAAGCCCAGAGAGAAGAAAAGGGCGGGGGAAGAAAAAGAAAAAAGAAAGAAAAAGGAATTAAACTTGCTTTTTTTTAAAAAAAAAAGGGAGAAAAAAAATTAATCTACTTTCAAACAAACCGAGGTAAAAGTAAAAACGAACAGGAAACAGAACATCATGCAAGCAGACATGAAAAGGCGGAATTTTAAAGACTCGTTGGGAATCGCTTCGTAATTAAATCTATTTAATCCCCCCCTTTTAAAGGCTGACTTGGGACAAGTCTGTAATTAAATCTGTTTCAAGTCAGGATATAAAAGGGGAAACGAAGCGTCGACTGCTCACCACGTCTATCCAATATTTTCCCCCCCCAAAAAAACCCCGTGATATCTTCTGATTGACAGAATGTATAATTTTTCTCCAAAATTGATAGATCGTGCAACTCTAAAATCCGGTCTTTTGTATCTGGAGTTATAGTACAGGCAGTCCTCAACTTATGACCACAAATGGAGCCCAAAGTTTCCGTGGCTGAGACATTTGCGAAGTGAGTTTTGCTGTGTTTTACGACTTTTCACAATCCCTGAAGTTGTTAAGTTAGTAACACGGTTGTTAACTGAGTCTGGGTTCCCCCTTGACTTTGCTCGTCAGACGGTCGCAAAAGGGGATCCCGTGATTCCCCGGGGACGCTGCGACTGTCGTAAATACGAACCGGGGTTGCCCAGCGTCTGAATTTTGAATCACGTGACCACAGGGAGGCAGCGATGGTCGTTAAGTGTGAAAAGCGGTCCTCAATCACCTTTTTTTAGTGCCGTCGTAACTTTGAGTGGTCACTAAATGAACCACCGTTAAGTTGAGGACTGCCCGCGTATGAACCAAAAACGGAGGAAGCTCGAATAATAGAATAGAATATAGAAATGAATAGAATAGAATAGAAATGAATAGAATAGAATAGAATAGAATAGAATAGAATAGAATAGAATAGAATAGAATAGAATAGAATAGAATAGAATAGAATAGAATAGAATAGAATAGAATAGAATAGAATAGAATATAGAATTGGATAGAATAGAATATAGAATAGAATAGAATAGAATAGAATAGAATAGAATAGAATAGAATAGAACAGAACAGAATAGAATAGAATAGAATAGAATAGAATAGAAATAATGAATAGAATAGAATAGAATAGAATAGAATAGAATAGAATAGAATAGAATAGAATAGAATAGAATAGAATAGAATAGAATAGATATTGGAATATAGAATAGAATAGAATAGAATAGAATAGAATAGAATAGAATAGAATAGAATAGAATAGAATAGAATAGAATATAGAATAGAATAGAATAGAATAGAATAGAATAGAATAGAATAGAATAGAATAGAATAGAATAGAATAGCAGAATTGGAAGGGACCTTGGAGGTCATCTAGTCCAACCCCCTACTCAGGCAGGAAACACTATACCACAGGTCTGCAACCCGCGGCTCCAGAGCCGCATGCGGCTCTTTCAGCCGTCTCCTGCGGCTCCCAGTCCTCTGCCATGTGCAGTCCAAAAAAAAAAAAAAGTGGGACTAAAAAAGTTCAACCAATCAATTCAAATATGCAGGGTAGGTGCATATCTCGCCTTGGCTCCACTCTTCAGTCAAACCCTGTTCTGCGCATGTGCCCATGTACGCGCATGCGCACACATTTTTTGCGGCTCCCAGTTTTTCCTTTTGTGAGGGAACCGGTTCCGAGTGGCTCTTTCACTGTTTCAGGTTGCTGACCCCTGCCTTATACCATTTCAGACAAATGGCTGTCCAGTCTCTTCTTGAAAACCTCCAGTGTCTTATATAACTTACGTCTTATCTAACGTAAGGCCGCAACTCCAAAGTTTGACTTTGAACTCCACTCGCCAAGCCCTGGAAGAGAGATGCTTTAATTCGAAGCAAATTAATTTAGATTTAAAAGCCTCCTTGACCTGTCTAAGGGGAAAAAAGGGGGGGAGGGGGGAGGGGGATTTTATTATTCCGCCCCCCCCAGGTCAGAGAAACACTTCCTGGGGTGAAGACCTAAGAGCTTTTATCAGTCTACTACGGGCGAGATTTCAAAGGCAAATTAAATACCTTTTAGCTGCCAGACGGGCGCTTGCGTCAAGCCGAAAGGGAAGAGAATATCGGAGGAAGAGTGGAAAGAGCCAGGCTGAATGTGTGGGATTGCTGCCTTCTCGTTTTTCACCCGAGTTTTTGTTGATTTGATTTGCTATTTTTCTGTTTTCAAGATGGGTTTTCTGTAGAAGCGGCCAATTACGTCCAACCTCTCGACTCAGAGAGAAAAAAAGATATTCTTTCTTTCTTTTCCTTCCTTCTTCCTTCCCTTCTTCCTCTTTCTTTCTTTCATCCTCCTTCCTTCATTTTCATCCTTCCTTCCTTTCTCCCTTTGTTTTTCTTTCCTCTTTCTTTCTTTCTTTCTTTCTTTCTTTCTTTCTTTCTTTCTTTCTTTCTTTCTTTCTCCCCATCTTCCTTCTTTTATTCCTTCCTTCCTTTCTCCCTCCCTCCCTCCCTCCCTCCCTTTTTTCCTTTCTTTCTTTTTCTATTTTCCATCTCCTTCCTTCTTTTCTCTTCAGCTCCTCCTTCTAATTCCCACCTCCTCCCTCCTTTTCTTTCTTTCTTTCTTTCTTTCTTTCTTTCTTTCTTTCTTTCTTTCTTTCTTTCTTTCTTTCTCTCTTTTTTCTTTCTTTCTTTCTTTCTTTTCTTTTCTTTCTTTCTCTTTTTTCTTTCTTTCTTTCTTTCTTTTTCTTTCTTTTCCATCTCCTTCCTTTTCCTCCTCAGCTCCTCCTTCTAATTCCCATGTCCTCCCTCCCTCCCTCCCTCCCTCCTTTTCTTTCTTTCTTTCTTTCTTTCTTTCTTTCTTTCTTTCTTTCTTTCTTTCTTTCTTTCTTTCTTTCTTTTTCTTTTCCATCTCCTTCCTTCTTTCCTCCTCAGCTCCTCCTTCTAACTCTCATCTCTTCCCTCTCTCCTTCCTTCCTTCCTTCTTTCTTTCTTTCTTTTCTTTCTTTCTCTTTTTTCTTTCTTTCTTTCTTTCTTTCTTTCTTTCTTTCTTTCTTTCTTTCTTTCTTTCTTTCTTTCTTTCTTTTTCTTTCTTTTCCATCTCCTTCCTTTTCCTCCTCAGCTCCTCCTTCTAATTCCCACCTCCTCCCTCCTTTTCTTTCTTTCTTTCTTTCTTTCTTTCTTTCTTTCTTTCTTTCTTTCTTTCTTTCTTTCTTTCTTTCTTTCTTTCTTTCTTTCTTTCTTTCTTTCTTTCCTAAATCAGTTAAAAGCCATTGCTTTTTTATACCAGTAGCATTTTTATTGTTTTTTTCCCCTTTACTTTGGGTCATGTTGACTTCGTGCTTTTATTTCATTTCATTCCTCTCTGTTTGCAATTCATTTGAAAGGCTCATTAAAAATATATTATTGGGCCTGAGAACTGTTTGCTTATTTATTTACATCTTCAGTGGTGGGTATCTTTTAAATGCCCTGTAAACTGCCCTGAGTCCTTCGGGAAAGGGCGGTATATAAATTTAATAAAATAAAAATAAAATAAATATCTGAGTGTCACACGGAGCCCGGCTGTTGTCTCAACAAATGCTCTTCTCTGTCAAAACCTTCTTTGATAAATAATCAGAGAAGAACCGTTTTTAATGCTAAATGAATAGCAGATGGGAAAAAATAAGAAGGAAAAAACAGAGTAACCGTGGTTCGGTTTATGGAAGTTAAAGGAATGGGAGGGCTGGCTTCAACCATTCAATATTTTCAGCCTACTGCACAGGTGGCAATGGACACGTCATGCATCCAAGAAAAACATCTGGATTTCTCCAGATGTTTCGTGAAATTCTCTTTTGTCCTCGGTCACCCTGGCTGATCTGCCACGGAGCCCAAAATATATGGCTGACACCATGGGACCTTCAAACTGTTTCTCCAAAAGGGAAGAGCAGTGAGATGTCTCCAAGAGGTCCACAAGCAGAAGACCATATCTCTAGTTCTTACCCCAAGAAGTTCCTTCAGTTCTCAGTTCCTTGGATGAGAAGCGAAATGCTTTCAAGGGGGGGGGGGAAACAAAATCCAGTTGCCTTTGAAAAGCACCTTTGGGATAACCATGACCTGGATGATGAAGAACGTCCACAGTTCTGTCAAGTTCTTGATCTCCAGCACAGGTCTTCTCATTGCCACTTGTCTCTCACTTTCACCACTGAGAGATGCTTGCGCTTCAACATTGGGCCCATTCTTTCTGGAAAAGCTTCAGACGTTGTCAGTCCCCCCCAGCCAGGACAAACTTCATTGAAAACAACCAGGCTGAAGTTGAGAGAAATCCACCAGGTTGAAGATGGGAATAAACCCACTAGGCTGAAATTGAGAAGAAACCCACCAGGTTGAAGCTGGGAAGAAACCAACTAGGTTGAAGATGAGAAGAAACCCATCAGGTGAAGATGGGAAGAAACCCACCAGGTTGTAGATGAGAAGAAAACCATCAGGTTGAAGCTGGGAAGAAACCAACTAGGTTGAAGATGAGAAGAAACCCATCAAGTGAAGATGGGAATAAACCCACCAGGTTGAAGATGAGAAGAAAGCCATCAGGTTGAAGCTGAGAAGAAACCAACTAGGTTGAAGATGAGAAGAAACCCATCAGGTGAAGATGGGAATAAACCCACCAGGTTGAAGATGAGAAGAAACCCATCAAGTGAAGATGGGAAGAAACCCACCAGGTTGTAGATGAGAAGAAAACCATCAGGTTGAAGCTGGGAAGAAACCAACTAGGTTGAAGATGAGAAGAAACCCATCAAGTGAAGATGGGAATAAACCCACCAGGTTGAAGATGAGAAGAAAGCCATCAGGTTGAAGCTGAGAAGAAACCAACTAGGTTGAAGATGAGAAGAAACCCATCAGGTGAAGATGGGAATAAACCCACCAGGTTGAAGATGAGAAGAAACCCATCAAGTGAAGATGGGAAGAAACCAACTAGGTTGAAGATGAGAAGAAACCCATCAGGTTGAAGATGAGAAGAAACCCATCAGGTTGAAGATGGGAAGAAACCCACCAGGTTGAAGATGAGGAGAAACCCATCAGGTTGAAGATGGGAAGAAACCCACCAGGTTGAAGATGAGAAGAAACCCATCAAGTGAAGATGGGAAGAAACCCACCAGGTTGAACATGAGAAGAAACCCATCAAGTGAAGATGGGAAGAAACCAACTAGGTTGAAGATGAGGAGAAACCCATCAGGTGAAGATGGGAAAAAACCAACTAGGTCGAAGATGAGAAGAAACCCATCAAGTGAAGATGGGAAAAAACCAACTAGGTTGAAGATGAGAAGAAACCCATCAAGTGAAGATGGGAATAAACCCACCAGGTTGAAGATGAGAAGAAACCCATCAGGTTGAAGATGGGAAAAAACCAACTAGGTTGAAGATGAGAAGAAACCCATCAAGTGAAGATGGGAATAAACCCACCAGGTTGAAGATGAGAAGAAACCCATCAGGTGAAGATGGGAATAAACCCACCAGGTTGAAGATGAGAAGAAACCCATCAAGTGAAGATGGGAAGAAACCAACTAGGTTGAAGATGAGGAGAAACCCATCAGGTGAAGATGGGAAAAAACCAACTAGGTCGAAGATGAGAAGAAACCCATCAAGTGAAGATGGGAAAAAACCAACTAGGTTGAAGATGAGAAGAAACCCATCAAGTGAAGATGGGAATAAACCCACCAGGTTGAAGATGAGAAGAAACCCATCAGGTTGAAGATGGGAAAAAACCAACTAGGTTGAAGATAAGAAGAAACCCATCAGGTGAAGATGGGAATAAACCCACCAGGTTGAAGATGAGAAGAAACCCATCAGGTGAAGATGGGAATAAACCCACCAGGTTGAAGATGAGAAGAAACCCATCAAGTGAAGATGGGAAGAAACCAACTAGGTTGAAGATGAGAAGAAACCCATCAGGTTGAAGATGGGAAGAAACCCACCAGGTTGAAGATG
>CM044358.1:2719327-2734709 GCA_024294585.1 Vipera latastei
CCCACGCTGGCTGAGGAATTCTGGGACTTGAAGTCCGGAAATCATGAAGGGGCCATAGCTCTCCCACGCTGGCTGAGGAATTCTGGGAGTTGAAGTCCGCAAGTCATGAAGGTGCCGTAGTTCCCCCACACTGGCTGAGGAATTCTGGGAGTTGAAGTCCGCAAATCATGAAGGGGCCGTAGTTCCCCCACGCTGGCTGAGGAATTCTGGGAGTTGAAGTCCACAAATCTTAAAGTTGCCAAGTTTGAAAAACCTCCATTCTAGACTTTTCTTCATAGGAAGGAGAAAATCAAAGTCTCTCATTACAGCTAAAGGACTGTTTGAAGTTATGTTTAAATATTGGGCACACCACAGCATAAACACAAACACACAAATCCCGGTAGTCCTTGACTTACAATAGTTTGTTTAGTGACCGTTCAAAGTTACAACGACAGTGGGGGAAAAAGTGACTTAGGACGGTTTTTCACACCTACAACCGTTGCAGCATCCCCGCGGTCACGTGATCGAAATTCAGATGCTTGGACACAGATTCGTATTGTGTGCCCCCGGGGGTTCCTTAACCCTCTTTTGCGAACCTCTGACAAGCAAACTCAATGGGGGAAGCCAGATTCATTTAACAACCATCTTGCTAAGTTAACAACTGCACTGATTCATTTAACGACCGTGCCAAGGAAGGTCGCAAAATCAGGCAAAAGTCATTTAAGAAACGTCTGGCTTAGCAACCTAAATTTTGGGATCAATTGTGGTTGTAAGTCGAGGACTACCTGCACATTCCTGTTGTCTTCCTACTCGTCACAACAATTCCCCCTTTGAGCTTCAGGTGGGATCTCAACCCTCAATCGATCAATCGGAATAGAGCCGGAAGGGACCTTGGAGGTCTTCTAGTCCAACCCCCCGCCCCGCCCCGCTTGAGCTGTCACCTGTCATTTCAGACACCCCCTTTTTAAAAACCTCTGCTGCTTCAGATCACGGATATTCCCGAGTACCCAGGGAAATTTCCCCGGATATGACCGGTCTTATGAATAGAGACCCTCCCCCCCCCCGCTTTTCCTCTGTCTCCTTAACGCTCTGCAAATCCAACTGCACGGAGGAGAGAGCTATTAGTAACCCAGGAACGCCTGCCTCCTGCCAGCTCGGTGGATGCCAGCAAAGTTATTTGCCCACTGACAACTCGCCAAACAATGAGCAAACAGCGTCCAGCACAGTCAGTAATTAATTTAATGAGCTAACAGGAGATTAAAAGAGACTTATCTCCTTGATGGAGGCAGTGAGGAATGAGTGGCCTTCCATAAAAGCTTTATTAGGCCACTCTCTGTTATCACTAAAGGCACTTTGCTCGGAGTTCGAAAGTACGGCTGGGCCCAGCTCAGCTTTGCAGAAGCTCAGCCTGAGAGGCGAAGAATGTGTGTGTGTGTGTGTGTGTGTGTGTGTGTGTGTGTGTGTGTGAGAGAGAGAGAGAGAGAGAGAGAGAGAGAGAGAGAGAGAGAGAGAGAGAGAGAGAATGAGAGAGAAAGAGAATGAGAGAGAGAGAGAGAGAGAGAGAGAGAGAGAGTGAGTGCAGGTAGCTAACAGAATAACAGCGTGGGCAGGGACCTTGGAGGTCTTGTAGTCCAACCCTCTGCTGCTGAAGCATGAGACTCGATACCATTTCGGACAAATGGCTGTCCATTTTCTTCTTGAAAAGCTCCAGTGTTGGGGCTCCCACAACTTCTGGAGGCAAGGAGTTCCACTGGTTAATTGTTCTCACCGGCAGGAAGTTTCTCCTTAGCTCCAGGTTGCTTCTCTCCTTGATTAGTTTCCGTGGGCAATCGGCCAGTGGAACAGCTTTGCCTCCAGAAATCGTGGGTGTTCCATCACTGGAGGTTTTTAAGAAGAGGCTAGACAGTCACCTGTCTGAGATGGTATAGGTTCTCCTGCCTGAGCAGGGGGCTGGACTAGAAGACCTCCAAGGTCCCTTCCAGCTCCTATCCTATCCTATCCTATCCTATCCTATCCTATCCTATCCTATCCTATCCTATCCTATCCTATCCTATCCTATTCTATTCTATTCTATTCTATTCTATTCTATTCTATTCTATTCTATTCTATTCTATTTTCCAATATCTATTCTATCCTATCCTATCCTATCCTATCCTATCCTATCCTATCCTATCCTATCCTATCCTATCCTATCCTATCCTATCCTATCCTATCCTATTCTATTCTATTCTATTCTATTCTATTCTATTCTATTCTATTCTATTCTATTCTATTCTATTCTGTATTCCAATATCTATTCTATTCTGTTCTGTTCTGTTCTGTTCTGTTCTGTTCTGTTCTGTTCTAGTCTAATCTAGTCTAGTCTAGTCTATTCTTCTCCTGCCTTCAGGTGCTTTGGAGAAGAGGTGGACCCCCACTTCTTTGGGGCGCCCCCTCAAATACTGGAAGATGCTATCATGTCTCCCCTAGTCTTCCTTTTCTCTAGACTGGCCATACCCAATTCCTGCAACCGTTGTTCATATGTTTCAGCCTTCAGTTCTTGACTTAACGACCGCAACTTAGACCAAAACTTCGATTGCTAAGCGAGAGAGTTGTTAAGTGAACTTTTCCCCATTCTACAGCCTAATCATAATCATAATAGTAAAGTTGGACCTTGCAGGTCACCTAGTCCAACCCCCTGCTCAGGCAGGAAACCCTGTACCATTTCAGACGAATCTGCCACAGGCGTGAGGTGAATCACACCAGTTGTTCACGTAGCAATGTGGTCGTTACGTGAATCTGGCTTGCCTCAGTGCCTTGGCTGGTCAGAGGCTCTTGTTGATCCCAGTTTCCGGAATTCTAGAATTCCCATACTTTTGTTATTGGTGATGAGAGGAAGTGTCTGCATTTATTTGTGTGAAGTAACACAGCGTGACGTCTCGGTGTGGGGACATTTGTGTTTCCTGTTTGTGTGTGTCTGGGAACAAAGCTCCAATCAGGATGGGTGCATAGGTACGGTGTCAGTATGTGCCCTGGGAAGCTCAGAATGGGCTTCATACTCTCCACTCTGGGACATGAGGGAGGAGGAGGAGGAGGAGGAGGAGGAGGAGGAGGAGGAGGAGGAGGAGGAGGAGGAGGAGGAGGAGGAGGAGGAGGAAGAACAACTCTGGATCAATCACCAGGAGATGGTAGTTCTAGTCCCGTCTTAGACATGAAAGCCAACTGGGTCATTTTGGACCAAACACCAGGAGACGGTGAGTTCTAGTCCCGCCTTAGGCATGAAAGCTCTCTGGGTGACTTTTGGCCAATCACCAGGAGACGGTGAGTTCTAGTCTCAGCTTAGGCAAGAAAGCCAACTGGTTGACTTTGGGCCAATCACCAGGAGACGGTGAGTTCTAGTCCTGCCTTAGGCATGCAAGGTGGCTGGGTGACTTTCGGCCAATCACCAGGAGATGGTGAGTTATAGTCCCGCCTCAGGCATGCAAGGCGGCTGGGTGACTTTGGGCCAATCACCAGGAGATGGTGAGTTCTAGTCCCGCCTCAAGCATGAAAGCCAACTGGTTGACTTTGGGCCAATCACCAGGAGACGGGGAGTTCTAGTCCCGCCTCAGGCATGCAAGGCGGCTGAGTGACTTTGGGCCATGCACCAGGAAACAATGAGTTCTAGTCCCACCTTAGGCACAAAAGCCAGCCAGGTGACTTTGCACCAGTCCCTCCCTCTCGACCCACCTCCCTGGATTGTTTTTATGGGGAAAAGAGGAGATGGATATGATCACCGTCTTGAGTTATAAATAATAAAGGCCGGCTAGAAGAGACCGGACAACCATTTGTCAGAAATCCTATTGAGCAGGGGGTTGGACTAGATGACCTCCATGGTCCCTTCCAACTCAGTTGGGGTTACCATAACTAAATCAATCAATAAATATTGCATTCCATCCAGTCTCTGATCCTGGAAAGAGACAACCTGGGTTAAAGAATGGCATTCAGTGAAAGGGCCACCTCTGGGAACCGCAGAGAGGTAAAAAAAAAAAAAGAGGGTGGGTGCTTCCGTGGCACAGCCGTGGCCCTCCTCTTGACCCCCTATAGATGACCTCTAGGCCCCCTCGAATCCAGCTCAGCGGACAAGTCCCCACCTCTTCCCCCAAACCCTTTGCAGCTGAACACTTTGCCGTTCTCCCCACAACTCGGCAACTCACGAGGCATGTATTTTGTGCCCTATTGTGATGGAAATTTCCATAATCATGTCCCTTTTCATCCCAAAGGCCTAACCTTCGCAAATTTTGCACTTCCTGGATTTTATTTTTATTTTTATTTTTATTTTTGTCTGCGCGGCTCAGCAATCAACAACAGCCACAGCCGCAAAGAATAGCGTGCGAAAGCTGCGGGGCCATGCATGAAAGCCCTGGCGGACAATGGGGCTGGAAGAGATCCAGGCGAATGACGTGCATAAAAGGGGGTAGAAATATACATATGAAAGAGCCGCTGGATTTTTTTTAAAAAAAAAGAAATAAAAACAAAAGATGCTCAACTGACTTGGAAGGAGGAGGAATTAAACTCAAAAGATGGGAGGGGGGGAAGGAGAAGTTTCAATCCGTGGAGAAAGGACTTTCCCCCCCCCAGGTTCAAGAAATGGAGAAGGGGGTGTCCTTCAGCTGGGATGACTCAGTTTACGACCGTTCATTAACAGAGGGATAGAATCAAGATCCCGTGAAGTGTTAATGCCACTTGATAAGGCCACACCTGGAAAACTGCATCCAGTTTTGGTCACCGCGATGTAAAAAAGATGTTGAGACTCTGGAAAAAGCGCAGAGAAGAGCAACAAAGGTGATCAGGGGACTGGAGGCTAAAACAAAGAACAGTTGCTGGAATCGGGTATGTCTCGTTTAATGGTGAGAAGGACGAGGGGGGACATGATAGCAGCCTTCCAATCTCTCAGGGGCTGCCCCAAAGAAGAGGGAGTCAAGCTATTCTCCAAAGCCCCCGAAGGCAGGACAATAAGTGACAGGTAGAAACTCGTCAAGGAGAAAAGCAACCTGGAACTAAGGAGAAACTTCCTGACAGTGAGAACAATTAACCAGTGGAACTCCTTGCCTCCAGAAGCGGTGAATGCTCCAACACTGGAAGTTTTTAAGAAGAGACTGGACAGCCATTTTGTCCGAAATGGTCTAGAGTTTCCTGCCTGAGCAGGGGGTTGGACTAGATGACCTCCAAGGCCCCTTCCAACTTTACTATTGGTATAGGGCAGTGATGGCGAACCTTTTAGAGACTGAGTGCCCGAGTACCCACTCCCCCACAGGCTCACCCACCACCCCCAGGGTTCAGCAACTGGCATGTACGTACGATGCTTGCGGAGTCCCAGAGGGGTCACCTGATCCCTTTTTGCAAGCTTCTGACAAGCCAAGTCAATAGTGGAAGCCAGATTCACTTAACCACTGTGTGACTAGCTTAACAGCTCCCAGTGATTCACTTAACAACTCTGGCAAGGAAGGGCGTAAAGTGGGGCCAAACGCGCTTCACAAATGGTCTCGCTTAGCAACGGAAATTTTGGACTCGGTTGCGGTCTTAAGTCAAGAACCACCAGTATTTAATTCAGGAGTGATTTCATTGATCGGGCGTGGGGGTGGGGGGTGTCAATTTGAACTCGGGACCAGCAAGACGGGCAACTCAGAAACTTCTCCTGCTCTCTTTGACCTCCAAGCAAAGTCTTTCGCTCTGCCTGTTTGCATTTTTAATTTCTGGTGTGCGTCCGCTTCTCTCCCCGCGTCCTTAATCTCGGAATCGCTTTGCACAAAAGCCCGAAGCATCCCAGAAGGATTGAATTAAAATCCAAGGCTGCACCTCTGCTCCTGAGATCGCATTTCGGCTTTGGATCGTTGGGGGGGGGCTCCTCGTTATTTTGCAGATGGGCAGGTCAGGGATGAGGAAAAACAAGCTTATCTTGCAAGCCCAAACCATCTTGTATCTGTATTTCGAACTGGAAGCGCAATCCACTGCATTTTAAATTTAAAATCTGTATTTATGGTTTGAACGTTTTATAATGTTTCAATCGATGTCCTTAAGGCGCCTAGAGTCACCTTTGAAGAGGTGGGTGACATGCACATTTGAGAGAGATGATAGATAGATACAGTAGATAGATAAATAGATAGATAGATAGATAGATAGATAGATAGATAGATAGATAGATAGATAGATAGATAGATACAGATATTAATATTAATATTAAGTCCTGTCTAATGTCAGGACCCACCCTAAACCACGTCTTAGGAAGACAAAACTCTTGGAGCAAAATCTTAGTCCAAAAGGAATCTTTACTATGACATGCTTGGTTGTAGGAATACAAGACAGGACTTAATATTGTTCTACAAACTAAACCCTTATAAAGAGTTCCCGGTTCAACCCCCCCCCCTTAACCCCATTTGGTCAGTCCCCCATCATTTACCTCGTATCATCCCTTCCGTGGGAAAAAGGAACTTAGGACCTTTTATGTTTATTGCTCTCTTCCGTGACACAAGCCAGATGCTCCTACCCTAACCCCCCCCTTTTGTTCCCCCAGTTCAAAAGGCTTCTCTTTTCCTTTGAAATGCCTAATACAGGCTCAATACACATCCGTTCCCTCCTCCTCAGGAGATGGCAGGATCCATGGAATAATGTTTTAAACATGCATTTATGAATATGATATAAATGGATTCTGACACAGACAGACAGATAGATAGACGGATAGATAGATAGATAGATAGATAGATAGATAGATAGATAGATAGATAGATAGATAGATAGATAGATAGATAGATAGACGGACGGACAGACGGACGGATGGACGGACAGAGAGAGAGAGAGAGAGAGAGAGAGAGAGAGAGAGAGAGAGAGAGAGAGAGAGAGAGATATGAATGATAGATGGTTGGATGGACGGATAGATGACAGAGAAAGAAAGAGAGATTAGAGAGAGATAAATAGGATGCAGATAGAGACATTAGAGATAGATGATTGATACATAGATACATAGGTGATTGAGAGAGAGAGAGAGAGATGGATGCTGGATGGATGGATGGATGGATGGATGGATGGATGGATGGATGGATGGAAGGATGGGTAGATGACAGAGAATGATTGAGAGAGAGAGATAAATATGATGAAGACAGAGACAAATTAGAGATAGATGATTGATAGATACATAGATGATAGATGGATAGATAGGTGTGTTAAGGAATTTGTTGTGCAGAGGTCTCCTTGTGCTACCAAAGAGTTGCACAGACAAGGAAGGGTACTGAGAGTAGCAAGAGTCACACAAGAGTACACTGAGTTGTAAAAGCAAAAAGTAGTTTACTTTTGAGGTGGTGTAAAAACAAAAATGCACAGTCAAAAATAAACAGTCCAAGTAGCAATCCAAAATACAAAGTCTTCTTACCGGTCCAGAGGTCAATACACAGTTCAGGTAACAGAGCAAAAACAGTAATAGTAGAGAGCAGTGAATTCAGAGAGAGAGAGAAGCTACGTTACTAGCTCCCTCTTATGGCCATGAGAACACTTACACACCCATTGGCCAATTAACAACTTAAAGACATAACATCATGGTTAATATATTTTCAACCCAACATTGTAGGCTAACACCATATGCCTAACATTCTCCCCTTTGGGTAGAATAATATATAATATTCTGCAATATATATTCTGCAACAAATGGATGGTTGAATTGATGGGTAGATGACAGAGAGAAACAGATTAGAGAGAGAGAAATAGGATGGAGACAGATTAGACATAGATAATAGATAGATACATTCATAATAGATGGATAGATAGATACAGGTAGATAGATAGAAACATCTGCTTCTTAAATATCTTGCTTAGTTAGACAGATGTTAAGTGAGCTTTGCCCCATTTTATGACCTGTCTTGCCTCAGTTGTTAAGTGAACCTCTGCAGTTGTTAAGTTAGTCACACGGTCATTAAGTGAATGCGGCTTCCCCCACTGACTTGGCTTGCCAGAAAGTCACAAGAGGGACGCCACATCCGTCCTAAAAGTGAGTCAGTTGTCCAGCATCCGAACGGAAACCCCGTCAGCAACCGTCACGAGAACCTGCCAGCGTCCAACTTCTGATCACGTGACCACGGGGATGCTGCGCAGGACGTAAGTGCGAAAAACGGTCAGAAGTCCCCCTTTTTTCCCCCAGTGCCGTTGTCACTCCAAACGGCCGCTAAAGGAACGGTTGTAAGTCGAGGACTGCCCTCGTCGGTGTGTTTGTGTGTGGGTTGCGGTGGGGGCGATGTCAACGCTGCTAACATCAAATGTTCTTGCTTGACAGGAGATGAAGAAGTAGCCCTTTCATATGTTAAACTTGTGTGTTGCTTTAAGACAGGGGTAGGCAACCTCGGCTCTTTTATGACTCATGGACTTCAACTCCCAGAATTCCTGAGTCAGCTATGCTGACTCAGGAATTCTGGGAGTTGAAGTCCATGAGTCATAAAAGAGCCGAGGTTGCCTACCCCTGCTTTAAGAGATTGAGTTTAAGGTCGGGAGGGGGGAAGAGGAGGATTGTACCTCAAGGCCATCTGAAATTAAAGAAAATAAGAACTTGGCGGGTTTTTCTAACGGAAGGGAGACGGATTCTTTCAATTAATTGGAGAATATGATTAGTGACAAAATTAGAAAGGTGGAGAATTGCGTTTTAATATCTTGGGCAAGGGGGCGGAGATTTCAGATGCCAGAGTCCTTCGAGCAAGCAAAATAAAGGACTTTTGAGGTAAACTATGCCTCAGAGTCACTCATCGGAAACTTGACAGGCGCGATATCGAAGGGAAGGAAGACAGCAGACAAGATTTCCTGGAAGCCCCTCCGTAGTGGGTGAATGAAAAACACAGAAATCTCTTTAATTAACTGGCGCGCACGAGGCCCGCATGGCTGTGCACGCTCGCCCTGCCTGTCTTTTCCTATCATCTCATCAACACAAACACACGGGCGGGCACACACACGCACAGAGAGAGAGCTTAATGCCGTTAATTGCCCTCTGAAGGAAGGACACACATCCTGCAAGCCCCCTCATCCCTCTCCGGTCTCATGGGGGCTACTTGGAATTCAATGACACACACACACACACATACACACACAGACACAAATTTATTCAATTACCAACCCGGCCGTCTCTTCCGTGGCGGCTTGAGTAGCAGCTACGTTCGACGTTACGTCTCACACAGTGGCCTAATCGGCCTGTCCGCTGAGCAGGCACAAGCTCCCGAAGGAGGCCTGATCCTGGTCAGCCGTCGCTCTGCTTTGCAACCCAGCGTGAGGTCGGCGTGACGACATTCCTCAATTAGAGGATCTGTCCTTAGCAAGAGGTTGAAGAGCAGGGTGGCTGAGCCCACAATGATTTCGCGATGAGCACATCGGCTTGCAAGAGCACACTCGGAATGGTGTGTCAACCACGATACCGAAAAAGAAAAAAAAGACAAGATTTTCGAGACCCCGGACAGAGGGCAATGAAGAGCAGCTAAGGTGATCAGGGGACTGGAGGATAAAACATAGAAGGAACGGTTGCTGGAATTGGGTAGGTCTAGTTTAATGAAGAGAAGGACGAGGGGGGACATGATAGCAGCGTTCCAATCTCTCAGGGGCTGCCCCAAAGAAGAGGCAGTCAAGCTGTTCTCCAAAGCGCCTGAAGGCAGGAGAAGAAGCACCGGATGGAAGCTAATCAAGGAGAGAAGCAACCTGGAATTAAGGAGAAAATTTCCTGACAGTTAGAACAATTAACCAGTGGAACTACCTGCCTCCAGAAGCGGTGAATGCTCCAATACTGGAGGTTTTTATGAAGAGATTGGACAACCATTTGAATAATAATAATAATAATAATAATAATAATAATAATAATAATAATAATAATAATAAGAAGAAGAAGAAGAAGAAGAAGAAGAAGAAGAGAAGAAGAAGAAGAAGAAGAAGAAGAAGAAGAAGAAGAAGAAGAAGAAGAAGAAGAAGAACAACAACAACAACAACAACAACAACAACAACAACAAGAACAATTTGGCCTTCCTTAATGCTTTATTTCTCCTCCCAGAGTCGGAAAGAAGAAAGGGAGGGAAGGGAGAAGGGAGGAAGGAAGGAAGGAAGGAAGGAAGGAAGGAAGGAAGGAAGGAAGGAAGGAAGGAAGGAAGGAAGGAAGGAGAGAAGATGAAGAGTATAGGAGAGGAGAGGAAGAGGAAAAAGGAAGGAAGGAGTGTGAGAGGAATAAGGGAAGGAAGGAAGGAAGGAAGGAAGGAAGGAAGGAAGGAAGGAAGGAAGGAAGGAAGGAAGGAAGGAAGGAGAGAAGAAGATGAATAAAAGAGAGGAGAGGAAGAGGAAAGGAAGGAAGGAAGGTGATAAGAAGATGAACAATAAAAAGAGGAAGAGGAAGAGGAAGAAAGGAAGGAAGGAAGGAAGGAAGGAAGGAAGGAAGGAAGGAAGGAAGGAAGGAAGGAAGGAAGGAAGGAAGGGTTATGCATGGGCCCCTCATCCCGAGCCACTTCAACTATCAAAGCTACTCGATGAAAGAGGAACTCACAGGCTGAAAAAAGTGAGATTTTACCCTTTGTGGAAACCTGTTCTGACTTGAGAAACTCTCTCGCCTTAGATATAAGGTTACCGAATGCCTCCTGGCCATAATAGAGCACCACTGATGTGTTATTTTTCATTCTCTTCACCTGTGTTGTGCTAATTTAGAAAGGGAAGGAAGAAGCAAGACAACATTAAAAGACCCCCTCAGCTGCAACCACACACACACACACACCCAAATGCTACTCACAACTACCAACAATTCGTAGAGCAGCATGTAATCGCTCCCTTAGCATTTGTGCTGGTGAGGAGGCAATGAAACAGGCTAAATGTCTAAACCGTGTTATTTAATTTGGTAAGCATGTAGTGTAGTGCAGGGGTCTTCAAACCTGGCCCTTTTATGACTTGTGGACTTCAACTCCCAGAATTCCTCAGCCAGGCACGTGTGCCTGGCTGAGGAATTCTGGGAGTTGAAGTCCACAAGTCATAAAAGGGCCAGGTTTGAAGACCCCTGGTGTAGTGTACAAATGGGAACTCTGTAACTGCTGTAGCAGTTAAGGTATCAGTCTGGAAGCTGGGAGGCCATGAGTTCTAGTCCTGCCTTAACCATGAAAGCCCGCTGGGTGACTTTGGGTGAATCACCAGGAGATGGTGAGTTCTAGTCCTGCCTTACACACAAAAGCCAGCTAGGTGACTTTGGGCCAGTCACCAGGAGACGGTGAGTTCTAGTCCCGCCTTAGACATGAAAGCTGGCTGGTGACTTTGGGCTACTCACCAGGAGACTGTGACTTCTAGTTCTCTCTTAAGCACAAAACCAGCTGGGTGACCTTGGGCCAATCACTAGGAGACGGTGAGTTCTAGTCCTGCCTTACACACAAAAGCCAGCTAGGTGACTTTGGGCCAGTCACCAGGAGTTGGTGAGTTCTAGTTGCACCATAGGCATGAAAGCCAGCTGGGTGACCTTGGGCCAATCACCAGGAGACGGTGAGTTCTAATCCTGCCTTAGCTGTGAAAGCCAGCTAGGTGACTTTGAGCCAATCACCCACAGTGACTTCAAACAGTCACTAAACGAATGTTGTAAATGGAGGACTCTCTGTACCGCAAAAGCATCACACGCCTGCAGGGACTTTTGTGCAACTTGACACGGAACAGTTTATATCCTGCAATGAAACTTCTAACACCATCAAACATCAACCTCTGCCTATCCCAGGTCCTTGGCAAGGATTCGAAAAGGTCCAAACATCTGGCTGACGATGCAGCAAACCACAATACGGAAAACGCCAGCAATTCTTTAGCAGAAGATGCTTCAATAGGTCCCCTGCAGGGCCTGGAGGACCAAAATTGTTTTTTGTTGTTTTTTTTAATTGTAGATTTAGTCTGTTAAGTCAACTGGAAAAAAAAAAAAGCCCAGGCAGACAAAGCTGGGTTAACTTTTAGCTTTATACCTTCTAATGATTTTTCTTCCCCTTTGCGGTATAAATAGGCGTAGAATTGACATCTATTTCCACTTGCACAAATGCTCAAAGACCACGAGCGATTCAGCATCTGCTCCTATTGTTTTGGACAACTTGAACATTCAAAGTGCCGCTTTGCAGTTTGGAGCCGCGTTTTGAGTTTTTTTTCTTTCCTTTCTTTTCTTTCTTTCTTTTTTTTTTTTTTTTTTTTGCATTTACCGGAAAGGCAAAACGGGGTTCGAATCCGAAGAGGTGCTTGAAACAAGCCGTCTGGAGATCCACAGGTTAGCCTAAAGCAAAAGAACAAAAGAATGAAAGAAGAATGGAAGGAAGGAAGGAAGGAAGGAAGGAAGGAAGGAAGGAAGGAAGGAAGGAAGGAAGGAAGGAAGGAAGGAAAGAAGGAAAGAAGGAAAAGAAAGAAAAAGAAAAGAAAAGAAAAGAAAAGAAAAGAAAGAAAGAAAGAAGAAAGAAAGAAAGAAAGAAAGAAAGAAAGAAAGAAAGAAAGAAAGAAAGAAAGAAAGAAGGAAGGAAGGAAGGAAGGAAGGAAGGAAGGAAGGAAGGAAGGAAGGAAAAGAAAGAAAGAAAGAAAGAAAGAAAGAAAGAAAGAAAGAAAGAAAAGCTAGAGTTATTAAGGGAGGAAAATTGGGATATGCAAAAAAGACCACCTTAAATGTTAAGAAGACAGAGAGAAAAGCACAATTCAGAGGGTGGCGGCAGGCTGGATGGCCCTACTGGGAAGGGACACCTCTAAGCAGATTTTGAAAAATTGCATTTTTAAAAAAAAAATTTTTACCATTTTGCTCCCCAACAGATGGCAGGTGGAGAGTTTCTTGGAGACCGCCTGGACAAATCCCTGTGGTTTTGTTGGCAAAGTTTTTAGAAGGGTTTTTTTTTTTTTTTTGCTATTTCCTTCTTCAGAGGACTGAGAGTAACTGGCCCAAAGCCACTCAGGTGACTTTTGTGCCTAAAGCTGGACTAGAACTCCCCGTCTCCTGGTGATTGGCCTAAAGTCACCAGACCAAATTTTATGCCTAAAGTGGGACTAGAACTCCCCGTCTCCTGGTGATTGGCCTACAGTCACCGGACCGGACTTTATGCCTAAAGTGGGACTAGAACTCCCCGTCTCCTGGTGATTGGCCTAAAGTCACCGGACCAAATTTTATGCCTAAAGTGGGACTAGAATTCCCCGTCTCCTGGTGATTGGCCTAAAGTCACCAGACCGGACTTTATGCCTAAGGTGGGACTAGAACTCCCCGTCTCCTGGTGATTGGCCTAAAGTCACCAGACCGGACTTTATGCCTAAGGTGGGACTAGAACTCCCCGTCTCCTGGTGATTGGCCTAAAGTCACTGGACCAAATTTTATGCCTAAAGTGGGACTAGAATTCCCCATTTCCTGGTGATTGGCCTAAAGTCACCAGACCGGACTTTATGCCTAAGGTGGGACTAGAACTCCCCGTCTCCTGGTGATTGGCCTAAAGTCACCGGACCAAATTTTATGCCTAAAGTGGGACTAAAATTCTTCATCTCCTGGTTTTGTAGCCTGGTGCCTTAACCACTAGACCAGACTGCCTCTTTTTGGGCTGTGCACCAAAGCCAGTGACATAAAGAACCCGATGGGAGAAGCATTACACAATTTGCTGTGATTTTCCCTAATTAGGCAATTAGCTTCGGCCGACGTTAAGCTTTAATTGCTCCCGGACTGCGACTGAGTCCTCAACTTACGAGCACAATCAAGCCCCCAAAGTTCTGTTGCTAAATGAACTTTGCCCCGTTTTACGACCTTTCTCTGCCACCGTTCTTCAGTGAATCGCTGCAGCTGTTAGGTTTGTAACACAGTCGTTAAGTGAATCCGGCTTCCCCCCCATTGATGTTGCTGGTCAGAAGGTCGCAAAAGGGGATCACGTGACACCTCCCCCCCCCCTGGACACCACGACCGTCATAACTGCGACCGGTCGAAGTTACAACGGCACTGACAAAAGTGACTTCTGATTGTTTTTCACACTTAACAACCATTGCAGCCCCCTCAGGGTCACGTGATCCAAATTCAGAGGCTCGACAACTGGCACGTACGTACAATGGTTGCAGTGTCCCGGGCTCACATGATGACCTTCCCCGACCTTCTCACTGAGCCGAGTCAATGTGGAAGCCAGACGGATTCACTTAACAGGCGTGTCACTAACTTAACAGCTGCAGTGATTCACTTCACAACAGAATAGAATAGAATAGAATAGAATAGAATAGAATAGAATAGAATAGAATAGAATAGAATAGAATAGAATAGAATAGAATAGAATAGAATAGAAAATATGGAATGGAATGGAATGGAATGGAATGGAATGGAATGGAATGGAATGGAATGGAATGGAATAGAATAGAATAGAATAGAATAGAATAGAATAGAATAGAATAGAATAGAATAGAATAGAATAGAATAGAATAGAAAATATGGAATGGAATGGAATGGAATGGAATGGAATGGAATGGAATGGAATAGAATAGAATAGAATAGAATAGAATAGAATAGAATAGAATAGAATAGAATAGAATAGAATAGAATAGAATAGAATAGAATAGAATAGAATTAGAATTAGAATTAGAATGAATAGAATAGAATAGAATAGAATAGAATAGAATAGAATAGAATAGAATAGAATAGAATAGAATAGAATAGAATAGAATAGAATAGAATAGAATAGAAAATATGGAATGGAATGGAATGGAATGGAATGGAATGGAATGGAATGGAATAGAATAGAATAGAATAGAATAGAATAGAATAGAATAGAATAGAATAGAATAGAATAGAATAGAATAGAATAGAATAGAATAGAATTAGAATTAGAATTAGAATGAATAGAATAGAATAGAATAGAATAGAATAGAATAGAATAGAATAGAATAGAATAGAATAGAATAGAATAGAATAGAATAGAATAGAATAGAAAATATGGAATGGAATGGAATGGAATGGAATGGAATGGAATGGAATGGAATAGAATAGAATAGAATAGAATAGAATAGAATAGAATAGAATAGAATAGAATAGAATAGAATAGAATAGAATAGAATAGAATAGAATAGAATTAGAATTAGAATTAGAATGAATAGAATAGAATAGAATAGAATAGAATAGAATAGAATAGAATAGAATAGAATAGAATAGAATAGAATAGAATAGAATAGAAAATATGGAATGGAATGGAATGGAATGGAATGGAATGGAATGGAATGGAATAGAATAGAATAGAATAGAATAGAATAGAATAGAATAGAATAGAATAGAATAGAATAGAATAGAATAGAATAGAATAGAATAGAATAGAATTAGAATTAGAATTAGAATGAATAGAATAGAATAGAATAGAATAGAATAGAATAGAATAGAATAGAATAGAATAGAATAGAATAGAATAGAATAGAATAGAATAGAATAGAATAGAAAATATGGAAT
>CM044358.1:2735209-2787709 GCA_024294585.1 Vipera latastei
AATGGACATTGCCAACAAACTCAGAGTGCTTGGGTATGGTTAGGAGGACACTTACTTTTCTAGGCTGTCCTATCTATGTTTCCCGGTAAAATACATGGGAAAATCCCATTGGAGAACAATTCCACTTAGGATTGAGGTTAGGTCACCATGAAGTCAGAGAGCAAAATGGACATCATCATTTATTTATTTTTGCTCTCAGTGGCGGAGGCCTAAAGCGAAAAGGTTTTATAAAACCCAGCTGAAGGCTTAGGCCTGGGGCGATGGCGGGTGTGCCAACAGAGAGGGCTCTGCGTGCCACCTGTGGCATAGGTGCCATAGGTTCGCCACTACGGGAGTAGAATATGGATAGGGTAGAAAATAGAAAATAGAAAATAGAAAATAGAAAATAGAAAATAGAAAATAGAAAATAGAAAATAGAAAATAGAAAATAGAAAATAGAAAATAGAAAATAGAAATAGAAAATAGAAAATAAGAGAAGAGAAGAGAAGAGAAGAGAAGAGAAGAGAAGAGAAGAGAAGAGAAGAGAAGAGAAGAGAAGAGAAGAGAAGCTGGAAGGGACCTTGGAGGTCTTCTAGTCCAGCCCCCTGCTCAACTGTGGCAAGAAAGGTCAGAAAATGGGGCAAAACTCACTTGAAAGCTGTCTTGCTTAGCAATGGAAATTTGGGCTCATTTGCAGTCGTAAGTCGAGGACCACCTGCACATGTGCCCCCGTGTCATGATCTAGCTGCCTTTAATGAGGTGCGATCCTGATTTAATTTGCTTAACGTAGCAGCCAGACAATGCACCAGAGAGACAGGGTGCTGGGAAGAACGAGAGATGGCACACGGCTGGTGCAAGATTAACGCAAAGTAAACCCAAGCTGGGTAAACAAATCCATCAAAGCAATAAAAACCCTCAAATAGAGGCATGCTAATTAAAATATAATAAACTTGATATTCACACTGAGGCGTGCAAAGGCAGGCTTTAATTTGCTCCGTTCGACTTCGCGAAAAGCAGTTGAGTGGGGCGGGGGCTGTGGGGTACCTCGTGCGCAGAGGGGAGGGCCTGTTGCATTGCTGTGGGTTTTCTGTTTTTTTTAAAAAAAAATATGCAAAATGCAGAGAGCGAGAGAATGAAAAGGATCAGGAAAGCCTGGGCCGACTTGAAAAACCCTGAGATTTAAATTGTTATCAATCATTATTCTGATTTTATACACATACATACATACATGTGTGTATGTATGTATGTATAAAAGGTAAAGGTAAAGGTTCCCCCGCACACGTGTGCTAGTCGTTTCCGACTCTAGGGGCCAGTGCTCATCTCCGTTTCAAAGCCGAAGAGCCGGCGCTTGTCCGAGGACGTCTCCGTGGTCCATGTGGCCGGCATGACTAGATGCCAAAGGCGCACGGAACGCTGTTACCTTCCCACCGGAGTGGTCCCTATTTTACTACTTGCATTTTTTACGTGCTTTTGAACTGCTAGGTTGGCAGAAGCTGGGACGAGTAACAGGCGCTCACTCTGTTACGCGGCACTCGGGATTCGACCCACCAAACTGCCGACCTTCTGATCGACAGGCTCAGCGTCCTAACCCACTGAGCCACACACACAGACAGACAGACAGACAGACAGGACAGACAGACAGACAGATAGATAGAGACATAGTGATTGATTGATGATTGATTGATTGATTGGTCTGCTTTTAAGCCAGGCTTAGTGCTTTATTTTTTTCTAGTCATCCAAACTATAGATCATCATAAACTGTAGAAAAAATGTAAAGAATGTTGTAGCCATAAAGAGGGTAATTTACACTCATAACTGCTGCAAAAAAAACTCAAAAATCTGGAACTCATTTTTTTTCTTTTCTGCACTTTTCTTTTTTTTCCTATTTCTTTCTTTTTCTTCCTTTTTATTCTAAATATTGGTTCAGAGAGTTTAGTTTTTATCTGAACATTTACACACACACACACACACGTACTCCTTGACTTACAACAATTCAGCCCAAAATTTCTGTTACTAAGTGAGACAGTTGTTAAGTGGGCTTTCCTTCCTTCCTCCTTCCCTCTCTCCTTTTCCTTCCTTCTTTCCTTCCCTCTCTCCCTTTCCTTCCTTCCTTCCCTCTTCTTCCTTCCTTCCTCCTTCCCTCTCTCCTTTTCCTTCCTTCTTCCCTTCCCTCTCTCCCTTTCCTTCCTCCCTTCTTCTTCCTTCCTTCCTTCCTCCTTCCCTCACCTTTTCCTTCCTTCTTTCCTTCCCTCTCTCCCTTTCCTTCCTTCCTTCCCTCTTCCTTCCTTCCTCCTTCCCCTCTCTCCTTTTCCTTCCTTCTTCCCTTCCCTCTCTCCCTTTCCTTCCTTCCTTCCCTCTTCTTCCTTCCTTCCCTCTCTCCTTTTCCTTCCTTCTTCCCTTCCCATCTCTCCCTTTCCTTCCTTCCTTCCCTCTTCCTTCCTTCCTCCTTCCCCTCTCTCCTTTTCCTTCCTTCTTTCCTTCCCTCTCTCCCTTTCCTTCCTTCCTTCCCTCTTCTTCCTTCCTTCCTCCTTCCCTCTCTCCTTTTCCTTCCTTCTTCCCTTCCCTCTCTCCCTTTCCTTCCTCCCTTCTTCTTCCTTCCTTCCTTCCTCCTTCCCTCACCTTTTCCTTCCTTCTTCCTTCCCTCTCTCCCTTTCCTTCCTTCCTTCCCTCTTCCTTCCTTCCTCCTTCCCCTCTCTCCTTTTCCTTCCTTCTTCCCTTCCCTCTCTCCCTTTCCTTCCTTCCTTCCCTCTTCTTCCTTCCTTCCTCCTTCCCTCTCTCCTTTTCCTTCCTTCTTCCCTTCCCTCTCTCCCTTTCCTTCCTTCCTTCCCTCTTCCTTCCTTCCTCCTTCCTCTCTCCTTTTCCTTCCTTCTTCCCCTTTCCCTCTCTCCCTTTCCTTCCTCCCTTCTTCTTCCTTCCTTCCTTCCTCCTTCCCTCACCTTTCCTTCCTTCTTTCCTTCCCCTCTCCCTTTCCTTCCTTCCTTCCCTCTTCCTTCCTTCCTCCTTCCCCTCTCTCCTTTTCCTTCCTTCTTCCCTTCCCTCTCTCCCTTTCCTTCCTTCCTTCCCTCTTCTTCCTTCCTTCCTCCTTCCCTCTCTCCTTTTCCTTCCTTCTTCCTTTCCCTCTCTCCCTTTCCTTCCTCCCTTCCCTCTTCTTCCTTCCTTCCTCCTTCCCTCTCTCCTTTTCCTTCCTTCTTCCCTTCCCTCTCTCCCTTTCCTTCCTCCCTTCCCTCTCTCCCTTTCCTTCCTCCTTCCCTCTCTCCTTTTCCTTCCTTCTTCCCTTCCCTCTCTCCCTTTCCATCCTCCCTTCCCTCTTCTTCCTTCCTTCCTCCTTCCCTCTCTCCCTTTCCTTCCTTCTCTCCTTTTCCTCCCTCCCTCCCTCCCTCCCTCATCCCGTGCAGAGACCTGGCTTCCCAAATTCTCTTCTCCTGCCTCTAGCCGCGCCCTGCCCATCTTTCCAGATCTGAAGGGATCAGCCGGCGGACCATCCCCGCGCGGGCTTTCGTGGGAGCCGAAGTCCGGAACCCAGAGACCAGGCCCAGCTTTGGGGTTCCCACGTCTTTAACCACCTTCTCGGGAGGCGCTCAAGGGCGAAGCGGGGGCGTGAAAGCGTGTGTGTGTGTGTGTGTGTGTTCCCCCCCCTCCCTTAGTCTCGGGTGCGTCTTGGGAACGCGGCTGCTGTTTCTGACCTCCGCTTTTCTCTCTCTCTCTCTCTCTCTCTCTCTCTCAGCCTCGGCTAATTGGAAATCGCTCTTTTAATTTCGCCTGGCCGCAATTTGCAGCCTGCAATTAATGCCCGCGACCCATTAAGTTGGGAAGGGCACGCCTCTAATTAGCCAGCAATTGCTCGGCCCGCTTTCACTCCGGAGCGCCTCCTTTGCGCACGGGGAGCGCAAAGCGCGGCTGGCTCAAAGCCGCGGGGCTGGTTACCCGGGCTCTCTGCATTTCTGATGAATAAATATTAATTTGGAGGGAGGTTTGGGGGGCCCCCCCGCCCCCCTCGGACACAGGCGCCCGTCCCGCCGTCTTAAAATGGAAACAATGCGTCCGGCTAATGAATCCAATTAGGCCTTCTGAAGCCATTTCCCTTTTACGCGCTTCGTATTCTGTTTTGCTAGCAATTAACACTGATGACTTGAGCGAGCGCCCGGCCTTGGGAATATGTTCTTTTTTTTTTAAAGCGGGGGGGGGGGCAAGAGGAGGAGGAGGAGGAGGAGGAGGAGGAGGAGATAGCGGGAGTGTCGTTGTGGGTTTAATGGAGCCGTAATGTGGATGAACTAATCATGTGTGAAGAGAGTCTGTTTGCCCTCGATTTGGTAATTATTTAAAAGCTTTTTGGAGAAGCGTGCCAAAATCTTGACTTCCTCTTTCTTTCTTTCTTTCTTTCTTTCTTTCTTTCTTTCTTTCTTTCTTTCTTTCTTTCTTTCTTTCTTTCTTTCTTTCTTTCTTTCTCTTTCCCCTTCTCTTTTTTCTCTCTTTCCCTTCTCTCTCTTTCTGTCTCTTACTTTTTTTCTCTCTCTTTTTCACTGTCTCTCACTCCCCCTCTTTTTTCTCTTTTTCTCTTTCTCTCCCTTTTCTCTCTCTCTCTCATTTTTTCTCTTTTTCTCTCCCTCTTTCCCTTTCTGTCTCTCTCTCTCTTTCTGTCTCTTTCACTTTTTCTATTTTCTCTCTCTCTACTTTCACTCCCTTTCTCTCTCTCTCTCTCTCTCTCTCTCTCTTTCCCCTTCTCTTTTCTTTCCCTTTTCTCTCTCTTTCCCTTTTCTTTCTCTCTATCACTCTTTCTCATCCTTTCTTTCTGTCTCTTTCTCTCTTTCTGTCTCTTACACTTTTTGTCTTTCTCGTTTTCTCTTTCCCTCGGTCTTTCTATCTCTGTTTCTCTCCCCTCCCTCCCTCCCTCCCTTCCTTCCTTCCTTCCTACCTTCCTTCCCAAACTAAAGTCTGCCTTCCCCTGAGCACCCTGAGCATTCTCCATTCTCAGCAGCTACCTTGTAAATATTAAAACAATTAAGGAGTCTTCATCCTGTTTTCTTTTTTTTTATTGAAAAGTTTTAAAATACATTTTATCTTTAACAATCCCCCCTCCCCCTCCCCTACCTATCCCTCCCTACCCCTACCCCCCCCTTTCCCCCCTCCCCCCCCCGCCCCGACTTCCCAGAGCTAAGTACAGGGTATAAAAACAAAAAAAACAATCATAAGCATCCATTTGCTACCAATAATAAATTCTTAAATCTATCACTCTCTAGCTCATATAAGGTAACTACCAACAATACTAATATTTCATATAGAAAAAAAGGAAAATAGAAAGGAAGACTTATTCAAATGCTAAATGAAACCTTTTAGTCCCATATTTGTTCTGGATATATTCAATCCATTTTTTCCACTCCATAATATAACGTTCTTGCGAGTGATCTTTCAAATAAGCCGAGATCTTTGCCATTTCTGCCAGGTCAGAAACCTTTAAAGTCCATTCCTCTATAGTCGGCAATTCCTCCTTCTTCCAATATTGACCTATTAAGAGTCTTGCTGCTGTAATTAAATTCAACATCAACTTAGTGTCCACAACAGTAGCATCTGTAATTATGCCCAACAAAAACAATTGCGGACAAAACTTTATCCTTTGCTTGAAGATCTTCTGCATATTCCACCAGATTTTTATCCAAAAAGCCTTGACCTTTTTACAGGTCCACCATATGTGAAAATATGTCGCATCTTCGCCACCACACCTCCAGCATTTTGGCTGATAACTCGGATACATACTTGCAAGCTTTTTAGGATCTAAATGCCATCTATAAAACATTTTATAAAAGTTCTCTCTTAAATTTTGAGCTTGAGTAAACTTTACGTTCCTCACCCAGATCTTTTCCCACGTGTCCATTGTAATAACTTCTTGGATATTCTGGGCCCATTTTATCATACAATCTTTAACGAGTTCTGTTTCTGAGTCAATTTCTATCAATGCAAGATATATCCGTTTGATATGTGCTGGACCCTGGTTTCTAATTTGCTTTATCAAATTTTCATCAGTCATTGCAAAACCAATTTTCTGATCTTCTTTCCACCTGGCCCATAACTGAGTATATTGAAACCAAGTTTGAACAATCTTCTCATCTCGCAAGAGGTTATACGGTTTTAAACACCAGACATTTCTTTCCAAGCTTAAAATCTCCTTATACGTAGTCGTATCATGTTTGAAACCAACATTTATGTTTTCTATTGCGTGTTTTGGAATTGTCCACAATGGCATCTTACAGTCTAACTTATGTCTATACTTCTTCCAAACTCTCAACAATGCCTGTCTTAAAATATGCACTTTAAACACATTATCTACCTTCTTATCATACAACAGGTATGCGTGCCAGCCAAATAGCAAGTCATGGCCCTCAAGATTTAATAATCTCTCTTGTTTCAAATTAATCCAATCACTTATTCCTGCTAACGCAGCAGCTTCATAATATAATTTAAGATTGGGCATTTTAAGACCACCTCTTTCACGAGTATCCTGCATAATCTTAAATTTAACACGTGGCCTTTTCCCTGCCCAAACAAATTTATTAATACCCCGTTGCCATTCTTCCAAATTAGAATCTTTCTTAAGAACCGGTATCATTTGAAATAAGAATAAAAATTTAGGCAGGACATTCATTTTCACTGCTGCGATTCTTCCCAGCAAAGACAATTGCAATTTTTCCCAACTCTCCATTTCTTTTTGAGTTTTTCCCCATAATTTTTCATAGTTATTTTTATATAACTTAGTATTAGAGGGTGACAAAAACACCCCCAAATATTTGACCCTTTTAGCAATCTCAAATCCAGTTAATCCTTCTAAAAGAGCCTTTTGCGATACTGTCATGTTTTTGGCCAGAATTTTAGTTTTTTGTGCATTAACTTTAAATCCAGAAACCCTCCCATATTGCATTATTATCTCCATCAGGTCCACAACAGAGTTTTCTGGCTGGGTCACTGTAACAACCAGATCGTCTGCAAACGCCCTCAATCTATAATCCTGATCTCTAATTTGTATACCCTTAATTCTTTCCGAATTCCGTATTTTAACTAGTAATATCTCCAATGTTAACACAAATAGTAAAGGCGATAACGGACACCCTTGCCTTGTGCCCTTCTCGATATTACATACTTCAGTCAAACTATTGTTAACTATTATTCGGGCAGTTTGTTTTGGATATAATGCCCTAATTGGTTGCAAATATTTATCCCCAAAATTCATTTTATCTAAAACTTTCATCAAAAATTGCCAATTCAACTGATCAAAAGCTTTTTCAGCATCTAAAAAAATTAGCGCCGCAGAAATCTGGTTGTTCCTTTCCAAAAACTCTAACACATCAACTATATGCCTCACATTATTTTTCATTTGCCTACCACTAATAAACCCGGTTTGATCCCCATGAATCACCTGTTGCAGAACCCTCATCAGTCTATTAGCCAACACCTTAGCAAATATCTTATAATCTGTATTTAAAAGTGATATCGGTCTATAGTTTTTTACTTGAGTAGCATCTTGATCTTCCTTCGGAATCAAGGAGATAAAAGCAGTTCTCCAAGATGGAGGCACCTTTCCCCCTCTCTGAATTGTCTGAAACAGTTCCTTTAACGGTTTTATCAACTCCATTTGTAAATTTTTGTAGTAAACCGCAGTCAAACCATCCGTACCTGGCGCCTTATCCATTTAATGAAGATAAGGACAAGGGGTGACGTGATAGCAGCCTTCCAGGGGCTGCCCCAAAGAAGAGGGAGTCAAGCTATTCTCCAAAGTGCCCGAAGGTAGGACAAGAAGCAACGGATGGAAACTAGTCAAGGAGAGAAGCAACCTAGAACTAAGGAGAAACTTCCTGACAGTTAGAACAATTAACCAGTGGAACAACCTGCCTCCAGAAGCTGTGAATGCTCCAACACTGGAAGTTTTTAAGAAGAGACTGGACAGCCATTTGCCTGAAATGGTCTAGGGTTTCCTGCCTGAGCAGGGAGTTGGACTAGATGACCTCCAAGGTCCCTTCCAGCTCCGTTATTCAGTATTCTATATTAATATTCATTAGTTTAATGGCAAAGTTTATTATTATTACCTGGTTTGAGGTATTGCATGAAACCCGGACAAAATGGCTATAATCCAGTACATCAGTTGTCTGAGACAAATTGTACCTATTATTCCAAGCTATAATAGGAACAAGGAAACTGATGTAAAATTATTCTAAGTCTGTGTTCACATGACACGTTTAATCATGTCAGTTTAATTCTATGACTGCTTTCATGTCACAGGCCAAGTGTGGTTTATGTTAACCTGGCTCAGCTTCTATATAGCCTGACAAGTCGAACAAGCCCAGACTGATGAATTAACTTATACAAATGAAGGCAAATCTACATGTCCTGGGATAATGTTGCAGGATCCAGTCTGAGTCGATCATTGGGATCGGAAGTTCATTCTTCCAAGCTTTTGGATTTGTGCTGGAATCCATCCTCAGGGAATTTCTCATTGGGTGCTTTGGGTTAGTCTGTGTGCGGTATTTGTACGGCGCTTGCTGTGTGTGGCTTTTTACCTCTCAGCGGCTTTCGATACCATCGACCATGGTATCTTGCTGCGGCGTCTCAGGGGACTGGGAGTGGGAGGCACAGTTCTTCGGTGGTTCTCCTCCTATCTCCTGGGACGTTCGCAGTCGGTGTTGACAGGAGGGCAGAGGTCGACCGCGAGGTCTCTCGTTTGTGGAGTTCCTCAGGGGTCGGTCCTCTCGCCTCTCCTGTTCAACATCTATATGAAACCGCTGGGTGAGATCATTCGTGGCTTTGGAGTTGGGTATCATCAGTACGCTGATGATACCCAGCTTTTTCTTTCGACCCCAAACCACCCCAGTGATGCCCTCAACGTGATGTCCCGTTGCCTGGAGGCGGTCCGGGTCTGGATGGGGAGGAACAGACTTCAACTCAACCCCGACAAAACTGAGTGGCTTTGCATACCTTCATCCCGGGCCAAGTTGGATATTCCATCTCTCTCCATGGGGGGTGAACTATTACCCCCCCGTAGATAGGGCTCGCAACTTGGGAGTCCTCCTAGATTCACGGCTTACCTTGGAAGATCATATAGTGGCTGTGACTAGGGGGGCTTTCGCCCAGGTTCGCCTGGTGCGCCAGTTGCGGCCCTATCTAGGCCGGGATGATTTATGCACGGTCACTCACACGCTCGTGACCTCTCGTCTGGACTACTGCAATGCTCTCTACATGGGGCTGCCCTTGAGGACCACCCGGAGGCTCCAACTGGTACAGAATGCAGCCGCGAGAGTTGTGTTGGGAGTCTCCTGATACTCCCATGTTACACCTCTGCTCCGTGAGCTGCATTGGTTACCAGTTGTCTTCCGGGTGAGATTCAAGGTACTAGTAATGGTGTTTAAAGCCCTACATGGCAGGGGTCCGGAGTACCTCAGGGAACACCTGCTGCCAGCATCAACCTCCCTGCGCCCTGTGCGTTCCCACAGAGAGGGACTCCTCAGGGTGCCACCGATCAGAGAATGTCGATTGGTGGCCCCCAGGGGGAGGTCCTTCTCTGTGGGCGCTCCGGAACTATGGAATCAGTTACCGGTAGAGCTCCGGATGGCACCCGATCTTCGCTCCTTTCGCCGCGATCTAAAAACATTTTTATTAGAACAAGCCGGCCTGGCCTGATGGGGGATTGGTGGGGTTTTTATTGCTGTACTTTAGGGGTTTTTATAAATGCATTGTATTAATTGTTTTTAATGGGCAACTATTTAATCTTTTTTAATATTTGTAACTTCGCATTTTATTCTTGCCCTGTTCACCGCCCTGAGTCCTTCGGGAGAAGGGCGGTATAGAAATATTAATAAACTAAACTAAACTAAACTAAACTATTAAGTTGTTGGCTGTTGTTTCCTTGTGCTGCCGCGCGCTCCTCTTGACTGACAAGGGGCCTGTTTCCCTGGCTTCAATCACTTCCCTGGCTGTTTTTGTCCCTGCTCGTCCAACTATCTTAGTAGCAGGTGTGAGAAGAATCCAGAGAAAGAAATATTTTGGGAAAAATCAAAAGGCAGAATATTATATTTCCCCAAAGGATCTTAAAGGAAGGAAACACACACACACACACACACACACACACACACACACACACACACACACAAGTCTGTCTGCCTCAAACAGAAACCAGGTCTGCAGAAATGTTGTTGTTGTTAGTTGCAAAGTCGTGTCCAACCCATCGCGACCCCATGGACAACGTTCCTCCAGGCCTTCCTGTCCTCCACCATCTTCTGGAGTCCATTTAAGCTCACGCCTCCTGCTTCAGGGACTCCATCCAGCCACCTCCTTCTCTGTCGTCCCCTTCTTCTCTTGCTTTCAATCTTTCCCAGCATTAGGCTCTTCTCCAGTGAGTCCTTCCTTCTCATTAGGTGGCCAAAGTATTTGAGTTTCCACTTCAGGATCTGCAGAGATGCAGAGGTGATAATCTTGTCGGAAAGATTGGAGCCAGGAAGATTGGAGCTGATGGGATTAGAAAGGCAAAGATCCCTAGAATCAACAATCCCTCACACCCCCAAAAAATCCAACCGTCATCAGCCCCAGCCCCAGGGAAGCAGGATATGACCCTTTGGGACATAATAGGATTAACCCACCACCATCAGAATACCAGAAAGGCAGACTCAGAATCAGGTCAAAGTTCATGCGACAGGAACAATTCCAAACAAAAGCCCAAGAAGGGATAACAACCCACCAGTACCAGCTACATGTGGTCAGTTTTTTCCCAGAGCCACCTTCCTGTCTGGCTCTCTTCTTCAATAAACTGCAACCTTCTTTCTAAAGCAGACTCCATTTTGTTTCTTCCCAGCTTGGACTGGACCCTGAGGAAGATTTTTCTTTCAACCCAGGAAAAATTGAATTGCAATGTGAGGCTACCAATGAGTTCAAGTCTCCTCATCTAATGTCTCGCTTCTGTTCTCGCAATCTGCTGGCTGGCTTCTTCCACGTCTCTCCTACATAATATCGGTCAAAGTATGGTAAAGGTAAAGGTTCCCCCACACAGGCGTGCTAGTCGTTTCCGACTCTAGGGGCCAGTGCTCATCTCCGTTTCAAAGCCGAAGAGCCAGCGCTTGTCCAAGAACGTCTCCGTGGTCCTGTGGCCAGCATGACTAGACACCAAAGGTGCACGGAACGCTGTTACCTTCCCACCGTAGTGGTCCCTATTTTTCTACTTGCATTTTCACGTGCTTTAGAACTGCTAGGTTGGCAGAAGCTGGGACGAGTAACAGGCGCTCACTCTGCTACGCGGCACTCGGGATTCGACCCACCAAACTGCCATCCATTTGATCGACAAGCTCAGCGTCCTAACCCACTGAGCCACCGCGTCCCTCCAAAGTATGGTACAAACCCAGAAAATCTGTTAATTGGCAAACGGACTCATACGTACGACGGTTGCCGTATTCCCGGGGGGTCCCGTGATCCCCTTTTGCGGCCTCCAGACAAGCAAAGTCAACGGGGGAAGCCATTGTTCCGAACTTAACGACTGTGCCAATTCGCTTAATGGCCGTGGCGAGGAAAGTCGTAAAATGGGGCAAACTCTCACTGAACCCACCTCACTCAGCAATGGAGATTTTGGCGCCTGTATCTCAGCGTATTTTTAACCCTCTAGCAAGGTGGGTCAATATTTTTTTCGAAGCACCCCCCCGCCGCTGAAATCCACCCACCCCCGCCCCCCCAGTTCCTTCACGCTGCACCCGGCTCCATTTTTTGTTGTTGTTGTTCCAGTCTGCTTATTTTTCACCCTTCGGGCTGTATTTTCACACACCTTGCTGAACCAGACACATTTGTACAACACGCTCTGCTCCATTGGGGTTAATCTGGGTTCGCTGCTCTCGGGCTTCGGGAGCTGGTGTGAATCCAGCTCATTTTGGGTGCTCCAGCCTTGCAGACGTTCAGGAAACGAAGCATGCTTCATTTTGTCAGCCTATGTTTGCCTTTCCTGACATAACACATTTTTCAGTGGCACGCAAGCGATTCCCTTTGCCGCTGGCTTTGCATATTTATGACGCCAAAGGTTGTTGTTGTTTTTTCCTTTTTGCTGCTCTGTGTGTGTTGTTGTTTTTTGTGTAAATGGCTGTGTAATGAGAGAGCCCTCTTAAGGCCCAATTTGGCCCGGAGGATGGTTACGGCAGCCCCTAAACCGTAATTAAAAGCTTGATGCATTGGAAAGTAATCCAAAGGAGGGGGAATTGATGGATGAGCAGAGTCCCCGTTGGGGGGAAAAAGTTATTTTGCTGCTTTAAAAAAAAAAAAAAACAACTCCCAGCTCTGAGATGAGAGGGGTCCAGGAATCCTGAGCCGACACTAAACGCAGGGGGAGGTTTTCATCACAAATGCAAGTGAATTTAATGAAGAGAAGGACGAGGGGGGACATGATAGCAGCCTTCCAATCTCTCAGGGGCTGCCCCCAAAGAAGAGGGAGTCAAGCTATTCCCCAAAGCGCCTGAAGGCAGGACAAGAAGCAATGGATGGAAACTCCTCCAGGAGAGAAGCAATGTGGAAGTAAGGAGGAATTTCCTGACAATTAGAACAGTTAACCAGTGGAACAACCTGCCTCCAGACGTTGTGGGGGCTCCAATACTGGAGGTTTTCAAGAAATGATTGGACAACCATTTGCCCAGGATGATATAAAGACTCCTGCCTGAGCAGGGGGTGGACTAGAAGACCTCCCTGGTCCCTTCCAGCCCTAGGATTCTCTCGTTCTAGATCAGGAAGGAAGGAAGGAAGGAAGGAAGGAAGGAAGGAAGGAAGGAAGGGAGGGAGGGAGGGAGGGAGGGAGGAAGGAAGGAAGGAAGGAAGGAAGGAAGGAAGGAAGGAAGGAAGGAAGGAAGGAAGGAAGGAAAGGGAAAGGGAAGGAAAGGAAAGGAAAGGAAAGGAAAGGAAAGGAAAGGAAAGGAAAGGAAAGGAAAGGAAAGGAAAGGAAAGGAAAGGAAAGGAAAGGAAAGGAAAGGAAAGGAAAGGAGGAAAGAAAGAAGGGGAAAGGGAGAGGGAAAGGGAAGGAAAAGAAACAAAAGAAAAAAGGAAGAAAGGAAAAAGGAAAGGGAAAGGAAAGGAAAGAAGGAAGGAAGGAAGGAAGGAAGGAAGGGGAAAGGGAAAGGGAAAGGGAAAGGGAAAGGGAAAAGGAAGGAAAAGAAACAAAGGAAGGAAGGAAGGAAGGAAGGAAGGAAGGAAGGAAGGAAGGAAGGAAGGAAGGAAGGAAGGAAGGAAGGAGAGGAAATGGGCGAAGGCTACTCGGAGGGAGATCAAAGCTAGAAATAAGGCAGAAATTTCCGGACAGTGGGAACGATTAACCAGGGAAGCCCTAACGCTAACCCTAACCCTAGTTTCCTTTTCATTGTCAATGGGATTTGCCCATGTATTTCACTGCAACTCCCAAAAGAGTCCAAACGAAAAGCTAGTATGTTCTTTCCTTAGAGAGTCTGCTAGAATCTAGTCCTCACACCATTTTTCAACCCTGTGAGCTGTTTGATGCCTAAGGGGTGACTAGTATTCCCAGTCGCCTAGTGATCGGCTCAAAGTCACCCAGCCGGCTTTCATGCCTAAGGCGGGACTAGAACTCACCGTCTCCTGGTGATTGGCCCAAAGTCACCCAGCCGACTTTCGTGCCTAAGGCGGGACTAGAACTCACCGTCTCCTGGTGATTGGCCCAAAGTCACCCAGCCGCCTTTCATGCCTAAGGCGGGACTAGAACTCACCGTCTCCTGGGGATTGGCCCAAGGTCACCCAGCCGGCTTTTGTGCCTAAGATGGGACTAGAACTCACCATCTCCTGTTTTCTAGCCTTGTGCCTTAACTACTAGACCAAACTAGCTCTTTTTTTTTTCTTCAACTAATACTATTTTGGGATGTCGTCCAAAGAGCCTCTGTGCCTTCCTCAAGAATCTCCATGTCAAAGTAAGCGCTAGATCCAGGCAAAGCAGAGATCAAGACAAGCGTTGTGTTACTGCAATTGTGTTGCTGCTTGGGGACTCAAAAAACAAAACAAAACAAAACACACCGACATTAGCTCTAAATAACTACCTCGCACCCGTGCAATCTTTTGAGCAAGAGACAGCTGATTTTATTGTTTTAGTTTTTTTCACCTTGTCGGTGACTTTTCGGCAGGCAAAGGGGGGGATTGAGTTGAAAAGTATACCTTGCCCGTTGTGGACTCTTCTTCTGCACCTGGAAATCTTTACCATTTGGGAACGGAGACCTGACGTCACGCAGCGTTCTCGGATGACATGTTGCTTTTCTGTTGGTTTTCCCTCTCCGACACGATAACGGCCAAGCCGTGTTTGACGTAACTCCGGAAGAGAAGGGAGCAATTTTTCAAGTAAGGTACTAAATCTACCTCGGGATGTTTCTCCTTGAAGTCGTGGAGATCTTCAAGACCCGCCCTGGCGGTTTCCTTGGAATTGATCTTCTTGAAGATGTCAACCAAGGTTGGGTTGACTTCATCCTGGGCTAGAGGAGGAGAGCCTGGCTCTTGGTCCACGCCAGCCCCTCCCTCAAAGTGGCCGAGAACTTTCCTGAGGTTGGCTTCCAAATCGGAGTCTCCCCCGTCCTCAATCAGGGTGAGGTGATGCAAGATCTCCTCGCCCTTCAACTTGCAAAGGGTATGGAGAAGAGTCTTCAGGGCCCGCAGTGGATAATTGCTCTGATACTGCTTTAATTTCTCCTTGGGCAGGGCCTTCATGAAGAGGTGGACATCCAGTAGGATCTGGTCCAGGTAGAGGTTGTGGATGGTCTGAGGAAGCCTCTTGGCTGTTTTCCACAAGCACTTGGCCACCATTTCTGAAAAAGCAAAGAGGTTGGTGGAGGCGGTCATGCTTTCCTGGAGAAGCAGAAGCAAAGAACTAAGAATTCTGGTCTGGCTGGATTTCTCCAGAATCTTCATTACCACCAGTTTAGTGGATTGCTCTTCTACTGGAGAATCCAACAAGAAGCTGATGAGACAACTAATGAGGTCCTTCAGCACTCCAGCAGAAGCTTGCTGGGCCAGGATCTCTACCTGGAAGAGGCTGGCCAGGTTGCAAATGATGGCGTTACGAAGCTCAACTACCGGTTCCTTTTTTGCTTCTTCCTCTGCCGTGACGTGGAGATGGTGGATGAACTTCATCTGCCGGAGGGCGGCTATCAGAAACGGGTTGATGTGGCCAGACATGAGTTCCACATTGTCCTCCTGCTCCAGAATCTCCTGAATCTGGACTAAGGCCTCCGTACTTGTGACAAGGCTGCCACTAGCCACGTGGCAAATGATCATGTTGACGTTGGGTGAGACCCTACTCTCAGCCTGAAGCTCCATATTCATCCCCGGTGAGTCTCCAACTGCTGGTTTGGGATTTGGGGAGGTGTCCACCTGAATGACCTTCTCCTGCTCTTGAACAGAATCTGAAGAGTCCTCTTCGGTTGGATTTCCAGTTGGGATGTCCTGCCTGGAACTTTCTACGGACTTGGATTGCTGCCTGTCCATTTTTTCCTCTCGGACATCCATTGCTCCTGCCTCTTTGATGCTCTCCTCCAGAAGACCCATGTGTTTCTCCGAGATGTTCCCGATGACCCGAAATGTTTCTACTCCAAACACGTCCCGAGCAGTTGCGACGACCTTCAAAGCGGCCGCATGGACCGCATTGTTATAGTCTCCCGTCAAGACGAGGAGAGTTTTCAGAATTTTGCCAGGGTTTGGCTGGCAGATCTCCGGACCGTATTTCTTCAGCATCCATCCCAACTCTTTCAAACAACCCACCCGTTGGTTGGTGTTCTTGACCTGGGCTCCATCCAGGAGAAAAGAAAATGTCTTGGAAGCCGGGTAAATGAAGAAAATCTGCTTTACGATTGCCCGGACTTCTTTGAGGATGGATTCCTTGGTTCCTCCCAGCTTCAGGAGAAGGTAGGGCAGAAAAGAGGATACCTCGTTATCCGTCAGCTGATACTTCTCCTCAATGAGCAGATTGAAGAGTCTTTGAAGGTACTCTAGAGTCTTCATCAGCACCCAAGTGTTGGTGTCAAACAACCGAAGGCTGAGCCATTTCAAGATGAGATCCAGGCAGCTTAGGACCCCGTCTTTCTCAACCTCCAGGTGCTTGGTCATCACCGCCAACGCTTTGATGTGGTGTTGGAAGTTGGAATGAAACATCTCTTCTTGCAACCAGCTGGAGAGACACCCGGACATCTGAACTTTGAGCTGCTCGATGTATTTGCTGCTTGGGGTGCTGAAGTTCCACCTCAGGACCTTCAAAGCCTTCTCCTCCTTGGCCCTTTGCTCTTTGCCTTTGGGGACAATCATAAAAATGGGGCCTAGCTTGCTGGGACCTTCTTTGAAGCCCACTTTGCTTTGGGCCTTCGTGGCTGGAAGGCGCTTAGCTTTGGGGACGGTGCCTTCTGAAACGGCTTTTCGGACGTCTACGCTCAAGTCGTTGGACCCGACGTTTTCAGTCGAGGAGGAGGAAGTGGGTAGGCAGGGTTGAGGAGTAGCCGCCTCTGATCTGGACCAAGACTTGCCTCGTGGGAGCTTGGAGAGGGTCCTGGACAGGCTAAGGGTGGTCTTGGAAGATCTGCTTTCTTTGACTTTTTCCAGGAGGAGGAGGACCTGGTCCCTGGAAGTTGGCTTCAGCTTGCTGGTAGCTTCAGCCATCTTCTCCAAGCCAAGGTGAAGAAGGAAAAATGGCAGTGCTTCCTGCGCGGTGGTGCGTGTTTCCTCGTGGGAATTCTCCAAGGCTGAATAGAGGTGAGGAACGCAACGGAGCAGGTCAGCGGTAGCCGAGTTGGAAGATGGCAGCTTCTCCACCAACCAGCCGAGGAAGCCCTGTTTGGGGGGCACCATCTCCTTCTTCAGATCGGTGAAGAGGTCGTCTCCTTCCAGCCACTCCTTTGCGCCTGTTTGCTCAGCCCAGGCCTCAACGGTGCTAAGAGCCGTGGCCCTCAAGCTACTTTTGCTGTCTTTCAGAACCGCAAGGATGGACATTCCCAGGGTCTTGACATGATGCTTCGCCCCCGGACCCATGGCCTTGGCGAGCTGCTGCAGGACCACCAGGGTCTGCTTGACCAGAACTTTGTTGGAGTCGTGCAGGCAAGCTTTCAAGGCGAGCGGGAGGTCCCCAAGGTTGGGCTGAATGGAGGTGACCTCGCTGAGGATCTTGGAGAGTTCCTCCAGCCCTTCCTTCTGGACCTTCCAGCTGGGGTCCTGCATTTTGGACATCAGCTCGACCGAGATCTTCTGGCTGATGTCCACCGTGTTCTTCTTCCAGTAGGGCTGCGCGTCGCCTCCCTGCTGCCCGTTGGCACCGTTTCGGCAGAACCTGCAGCGGCCTCGCCTTTGAGGAGGAGGACTTTGGCCTCTCAGCTGCTCGAATCGGGCGTCTATCTGGGACAGAAGAGGGGGCCTCTCGTTCTCAAAGAAGGCCCTCAGAGGGCTCCCGACGTAGAGGAAGATCACCCCGAGGAGGTTCAAAGCAGAGGTCCGCACGTCTGGATGGGCCGCAGACAAGGAAGCTTTAATGTAGCTCACAAACATCTTGGCCTGCAGGCCATCAAACCCGAAATCTCGGATGGCCTCCGAAAGCCACTTTAGAGTTTCGGCACGGGTCCTGGGGCTGTCTTGCAAGAAAGCGGCTTCGGTCACTTTCTTGGCGGTCCAGGGCAAGCCGCAAGCCTCCGCCACGGCTGTGAGGGCTTCCTTGGTGTCTCCGCCGCAGATGACATCTCCAATCTTGTCCACCAGGTTTCCCAAAACGAACTGAGCGGAGGTTCTGGAGAAGTCGCCTTTGCGGGCGAGGAGGGTGACGATGTGCAACTTCTTCTGCATGACCTGGAGTTTGGTTTCGTTCCAGCCGGGCTCTTTGCGGAGGAGCCTGACCAAAGCTTGACAGGGCACCTGGTGATGGTCCATCTCTTCCACGGCCTTCTCCAGAGCCTCCAGGCAGGAGATGCGCTGTTTCCAGTTGGTGCTGTCCAGATGTTGGAGACAGGACTCCGGGAGGACTGCAGCAGCTTCCAGCTCACATGATTCTTCTGACAGTTCCTTCTCGGTCATGTCCTTTGACTCTAGCATCTTGGCTGCCTGCGCGTTCTAGAACCTTGGTCAGCCATGCGCAACATGGCGGCTGAGCCCTGCCTCGGGTGGCTATCGGCTCGGTCAGCACCAAGGACATTCCGAGAAGGCAGGGAGACCGCCGAGGTTTCCTTCTTAGGGGATCTGGCTTGCAACCCCCCACTCTGCCCTTCCCGGAGAGAAGGTGGTGGTACCCCACTCTTTGGGGAAAGGGGCCTTCTTAAGCAGCTGCCACTCCAGCTTATCAGTGGGGAGCTTGGCTTGAAGACTCATGGGGGGGGAGGCTTTGTGATGTCACTGATGCCACAACAGAGGGGAGAAAGACTCCAGGAACAAAGGAGATGTCCCTTAAAGCAGGGGTCCTCAACCTTGGCCACTTTAAGACTTCTGGACTTCCAGAATTCCTGAGTCAGCGTGGGGGAACTATGGGCCCTTCACGACTTGCGGACTTCAACTCCCAGAATTCCTCAGCCAGCGTGGGGGAACTGTGGCCCCTTCACGACTTGCGGACTTCAACTCCCAGAATTCCTCAGCCAGCGTGGGGGAACTGTGGCCCCTTCATGACTGGCGGACTTCAACTCCCAGAATTCCTCAGCCAGCTTTCCCTTGGTTTGCTCCGAATCGCAGCTCTTCCAGGCCTCGTTATTATTTTAAATCTTTAAATTTTATTTTTAAGAGATGGGCGCTGGAGATCAGACGCACGCTCCCATTGGGTATGAATGCAGAGGGAGAAATATTCTGCTTTTTTTTTCTCTCCTGCTCTTGCCTGCCCCTCCCCTCGGTCCCTTTCTCTTCTGTCTTTTAATGACCCTTTCCTAATTAAAACCCATTTTAGCAGGAAGCGCAGCAACTGCCCAGCCTCGCCTCCGCCGTTGGCCTTTTCTGAGTTTCCAGGAACGCTTCCAAGGCCCTCATGGACCTTCTTAGAAATTTTTCAAAACATCGTCATCATCTGCCTCTTGGCTCAGAAAACCCTCCTCCCCTCAAAGGCAGAAAGATAAACTGGGGTGCTGTTGCATGCATTTTGTTTTTCATTGTACTCAAATAAATGGTTGGAAACTGATCAAAGAGAGAAACAACCTGGAATTAAGGAGAAACTTCCTGACAGTGAGGACAATCGACCGATGGAACATCTTGCCACCAGAAGTTGTTGGCGCTTCATCACTGGAGGTTTTTAAGAAGAGACTGGACAGTCACTTGTCTGAAATGATATAGGGTCTCCTGCTTGAGCAGGGGGCTGGACTAGAAGACCTCCAAGGTCCCTTCCAGCTCTATTCTATTGTATTCTATTCTATTGTATTCTATTCTATTGTATTCTATTGTATTCTATTGTATTCTATTGTATTCTATTGTATTCTATTCTATTCTATTCTATTCTATTCTATTCTATTCTATTCTATTCTGTTCCTTATTCTATTCTATTCTGTATTTCTATTCTATTCTATTCTATTCTATTCTATTCTATTCTATTCTATTCTATTCTATTCTATTCTATTCTATTCTGTTCCTTATTCTATTCTATTCTGTAATTCTATTCTATTCTATTCTATTCTATTCTATTCTATTCTATTCTATTCTATTCTATTCTATTCTATTCTATTCTATTCTATTCTATATTATTCTACTCTATTCTATTCTGTTCTGTTCCTTATTCTATTCTATTCTATTCTATTCTATTCTATTCTATTCTATTCTATTCTATATTATTCTACTCTATTCTATTCTATTCTGTTCCTTATTCTATTCTATTCTGTATTTCTATTCTATTCTATTCTATTCTATTCTATTCTATTCTATTCTATTCTATTCTATTCTATTCTATTCTGTATTATTATTCTATTCTATTCTGCATTTCTATTGTATTCTATTGTATTCTGTATTATTATTCTATTGTATTCTATTGTATTCTATTGTATTCTGTATTATTCTATTCTATTCTGCATTTCTATTGTATTCTATTGTATTCTATTGTATTCTGTATTATTATTCTATTCTATTCTATTCTATTCTATTCTATTCTATTCTATTCTATTCTATTCTTCCTCTATTCTGTTCTGTTCAATATTCTATTCTATTCTATTCTGTATTTCTATTCTATTCTATTCTATTCTATTCTATTCTATTCTATTCTATTCTATTCTATTCTATTCTATTCTATTCCTTATTCTATTCTATTCTATTCTATTCTATTCTATTCTATTCTATTCTATTCTATTCTATTCTATTCTATTCTTGCTCCAAGTTGGTAAGTGAACCCCTGCAAATTAGTCACAGAGCTGTGAAGTGAATCTGGCTTTCCCCGTCGGCTTTGCTTGTCAGAAATGTCACAAAAGGGGATCCTGGGTTCCCAGGACACTGTGCAGCTGTCATCAATTGTGATCCAGTGGCTAAAAGTCTGAATTTTGCTCCCATGACCACAGCGATGCTGCAACGGTCATATAAGTGTGAAAAAAGCCCGGTCACGAATCCCTTTTTTCAGTATCGTTGCAACTTTGAACCGTCACTAAACGAACATTTGTAAGTCGAGGAATTCACTCTGTAAGGATTGGGAAGACTGATTGATTTTGTTTGTTTATTTAAATCCCGCCTTTATTTTTTTTTTATAAATAACTCAAGCCAGTGAACCTATCCCAAGAAAACTTCCTCCTCCTATTTGCCCCGCAACAACAATCCTGTGAGGTAGGCTGGGTTGAAAGAAAGAGAGAGAGAGGGACTGGACGCTGTTCTGTTTTGCAAAACAAAAAAAACAAAAAAAAACCGCCCAAGGTATTAAAACTGAAATGTGAAACTTGCAAATCTATTTGGGGGGGTGGTGTTTTCTATGCCCTCCGTCCTATATTCTGTTCTAAAAATTGCGATGGTTTTTATGCCAGGACAATTACTTTATTATACTAATAATTAATTGCCCTTTCCTCAATACTAAACTCTACAGTATAACTATGCTATTATTTTTAGAACATTGCCTCTTTATTATGACATTTGGTTGCTTTTACATGCAATGAATTTACCATGGTTATAATTATCTTGTCCAACTCAGGACATGAAGCGACGGATGGAAACTCATCAAGGAGAGAAGCAACCTGGAACTAAGGAGAAACTTCCTGACAGTGAGAACAATTAACCAGTGGAACTCTTTGCCTCTGGAAGCGGTGAATGCTCCAACACTGGAAGTTTTTAAGAAGAGACTGGACAGCCATTTGCCTGAAATGGTATAGGGTTTCCTGCTGGAGCAGGGGGTTGGACTAGATGACCTACAAGGTCCCTTCTAGCCCTAGGCTTCTATACTCTGCCATCTTAAAGCATGCTGGCGGGGGAATTCTAGGAGTTAAGTCAGAGGGAGAAGCAACCTGGAACTAAGGAGAAACTTCCTGACAGTTGGAACAATTAACCAGTGGAACTCCTTGCCTCCAGAAGCGGTGAATGCTCCAACACTGGAAGCTTTTAAGAAGAGACTGGACAGCCATTTGTCTGAAATGGTATAGGGTTTCCTGCTGGAGCAGGGGGTTGGACTAGATGACCTACAAGGTCCCTTCTAGCCCTAGGCTTCTATACTCTGCCATCTTAAAGCATGCTGGCGGGGGAATTCTAGGAGTTAAGTCAGAGGGAGAAGCAACCTGGAACTAAGGAGAAACTTCCTGACAGTTGGAACAATTAACCAGTGGAACTCCTTGCCTCCAGAAGCGGTGAATGCTCCAACATTGGAAGCTTTTAAGAAGAGACTGGACAGCCATTTGTCTGAAATGGTATAGGGTTTCCTGCTGGAGCAGGGGGTTGGACTAGATGACCTACAAGGTCCCTTCTAGCCCTAGGCTTCTATACTCTGCCATCTTAAAGCATGCTGGCGGGGGAATTCTAGGAGTTAAGTCAGAGGGAGAAGCAACCTGGAACTAAGGAGAAACTTCCTGACATTGAGAACAGTTAACCAGTGGAACTCCTTGCCTCTAGAAACTGCAGGCGCTCCATCACTGGAACATTTTAAGAAGAGATTGGACAGCCATTTGAAATGGTACAGAGTCTCCTGCTTGAGTAGGGGGCTGGACTAGAAGACCTCTAGAAGGTCCCTTCCAATTGTTATTATGTTAACAGTTGCAGGAATAGAGCATGTCTAGTCTAGAGAAAAGAAAGAGTAGGGGGGTACATGATAGGAGTCTTCCAGCATTTGAGGGGCTGCCCCAAAGAAGGGGGGGGTCCACCTATTCCCCAAAGCACCAGAGGGCAGGACGAGAAGCAACAGATGGAAACTAGTCAAGGAGAGAAGCAACCTGGAGCTAAGGAGAAACTTCCTGACAGTTAGAACAATTAACCGGTGGAACGGAAGTTGCTTCCAGAACAAAAACACTGGCAGTTTTTAATTAAAGATTGGAGAGCCATTCATCTGAAAAGGTACGGCGCCTCCTGCTTGAGCAGGGGGTTGGACTAGATAACCTCCAAGGTCCCTTCCACCTCTGCTATTCTATTCCATTCCATTCCATATTTTCTATTCTGTTCTATTTTGTTCTATTCTAATTAATTCTCTTCTCTTCTATTCTAATTATTTCTATTCTTTATTCTATTCTATTCTTTATTCTATTCTATTCTATTCTATTCTATTCTATTCTATTCTATTCTATTCTATTCTATTCTATTCTATTCTATTCCCAGTCCAGTCCAGTCCAGTTTAGTCCATTCCATATTTTCTATTCTGTTCTATTCTGTTCTGTTCTATTCTATTCAATTCTAATTATTTCTATTCTATTCTATTCTATTCTATTCTATTCTATTCTATTCTGTTCCTTATTCTATTCTATTCTGTATTTCTATTCTATTCTATTCCATTCCATTCTATTCTATTCTATTCTATTCTATTCTATTCTATTCTATTCTATTCTATTCTATTCTATTCTGTATTTCTATTCTATTCTATTCTATTCTATTCTATTCTATTCTATTCTATTCTATTCTATTCTATTCTATTCTATTCTATATTATTCTACTCTATTCTATTCTATTCTGTTCCTTATTCTATTCTATTCTGTATTTCTATTCTATTCTATTCTATTCTATTCTATTCTATTCTATTCTATTCTATTCTATTCTATTCTGTATTATTATTCTATTCTATTCTGCATTTCTATTGTATTCTATTGTATTCTATTGTATTCTGTATTATTATTCTATTCTATTCTATTCTATTCTATTCTATTCTATTCTATTCTATTCTATTCTATTCTATTCTATTCTATTCTATTCTAATTATTTCTGTTCTGTTCTGTTCTGTTTGCCCTTTCTTTTCCCTGTGCAAAAAAAATCAGACCAGGCGGGCAGAAATAAATCTCGGTAAATCAGGAGTTGAGATTTTCAGCCCTGGCAGGTGCAGCCTGTTCTGCTGGCAATTTGGTGCTTGGAGTCTCCAATCTCCCTAGAATTACAGCTCAATTATATTTTGCAAGGAGCGTTTCCTTCTGCCTCTGCCGGGCACAATTTCTCCGTGCGCAGCTGCACACAACGGAGCAGAGTGCTTCGGAGGAGGGGGGGGGGAAACGGAGCCCAAATAAATTTGATTTCCTTCAGTCTTCTTTCTCGGAAAATTAAATAGAGTGGGCTTGCTTATTCGCCCCCCCCCCCCCGCTAATAATTCCCCCATCCTTTTGCTTACATTTCATTACTTGTCTGACGGAAAAGTTTGAGGATGCCCTACTAGAATAACAGAAGAGAGTAACATCGTTGGAAGGGACCTTCAAGGTCATCTAGTCCAACCCCCTGCTCAGGCAGGAAACCCTATGCCGTTCCAGACAAACGGCTGTCCAGTCTCTTCTTAAAAACATTTGGTAATAATTTTTCAACAAAGGTGCTGTCTGAGTTTACATTCGCTAGTACATATTTCATTCTAGCTGTGTTAAATAACTTTCGTCCGGTCTCCAACCTTCGCTTTCTTGCGAAGGTTGTTGAGAGCGTGGTGGCGCATCAGCTCCCTCTGGTTCTGGATGAAGCGGATTATCTAGACCCGTACCAATCGGGTTTCAGGCCCGGGTACAGCACGGAGACGGCATTGGTCGCTCTGGTGAATGATCTCTGGAGGGCTCGGGACAGGGGATATTCCTCTGTCCTAGTCCTATTAGACCTCTCAGCGGCTTTCGATACCATCGACCATGGTATCCTGCTGCGGCGTCTCAGGGGACTGGGAGTGGGAGGCACGGTTCTTCAGTGATTCTCCTCCTATCTCCTGGGACGCTCGAAGTCGGTGTTGGCAGGAGGGCAGAGGTCGACCGCAAGGCCTCTCGCTTGTGGAGTTCCTCAGGGATCGGTCCTCTCGCCTCTCCTGTTCAACATCTACATGAAGCTGCTGGGTGAGATCATTCGTGGTTTTGGAGTTGGGTATCATCAGTATGCTGATGATACCCAGCTTTTCATTTCGACCCCAAACCACCCCAGTGATGCCCTCGACGTGATGTCCCGCTGCCTGGAGGCGGTTCGGGTCTAGATGGGGAGGAACAGACTTCGACTCAACCCTGACAAGACTGAGTGGCTGTGCGTACCGGCATCTCGGGATATTCAGGATATCCCGTCCCTCTCTATGGGGGGTGAGTTATTACCCCCCGTAGATAGGGCTCGCAACTTGGGAGTCCTCCTAGATTCACAGCTTTCTTTAGAAGACCATATAGTAGCTGTGACTAGGGGGGCCTTTGCCCAGGTTCGCCTGGTGCGCCAGTTGCGGCCCTATCTAGACCGGGATGCCTTGCGTACGGTCACTCATGCGCTCGTGACCTCTCGTTTGGACTACTGCAATGCTCTCTACATGGGGCTGCCCTTGAGGACCACTCGAAGGCTCCAACTGGTACAGAATGCAGCCGCGAGAGTTGTGTTGGGAGTCTCCCGATACTCCCATGTTACACCCCTGCTCCGCAAGCTTCATTGGCTCCCAGTTGTCTTCCGGGTGAGATTCAAGGTGCTGGTAATGACCTACAAAGCCCTTCATGGCATGGGTCCGGAATACCTCGGGGAGCACATGCGGCCGGCGTCAACTTCCCTCCGCCCAGTACGCTCCCACAGAGAGGGCCTCCTCAGGGTGCCACCGGTCAGAGAGTGTCGTCTGGTGGCCCCCAGGGGGAGGTCCTTCTCTGTGGACGCCCCGGAGTTATGGAACCATCTTCTGGTTGAGCTCCGGATGGCGCCCGACCTTCGCTCCTTCCGGCGCGATCTAAAGACTTACCTGTTCGAACAAGCCGGCCTGGCCTGATGGGTGATGGGTTTGGGTTTTATTGCTTTTTATGTATTTTAACTTATTGTTATAGTTTTTGGGGCATCTTGTTTAATCTCTTTTAACTTTTGTATTCTTGTTTTTTAACATGTATTGCCCTGTTCACCGCCCTGAGTCCTTCGGGAGAAGGGTGGTATACAAATAAAATTATTAAACTAAATTATTAAATTAAATTCCTAATCCTTTATTCTTTCCTCTAGCCATCGACTCTTATCGAAGTCCCAGGTTTGATAATATCCCGTTTCTTCTTCTTTTCTTTCACTCTCATAGTCAGTCTATCCATCTCTGCGCATTCTAGTATCTTTTTAAAATTATTTCTTCATTTGATGGTATTCCTTCCTTATTCCCAGTATTGTGCAAATATAATCCTTGCCGCTGTTGTGACATGCAAAATCAAATATAAGCTTTGTTTGTTAGCCTTTCCTGGCATTAAACCTAATAAAAAAAAAAGTCCAGGTTTAAAATCTACATGTTCTCCCAGCCTCTTTTCTAGCCAGGCATGTATCTTTTCCCCAATAACTCTTCGTCACATCTCCACCAAACATGGTAATAAGTGCCTGATTTATGTTTACATTTCCAACATCGATCTGACATGTTTTTAAACATTTTTTGCTAGTCTTGCTGGTGCCGTCTATAGAACATTTTATAGACATTTTCTTTCTGGGAAGTTGACATTGTCAGTTTGTAATTTCTTTCCCACAGAGTTTGCCATTTTTCTAATTTTATATTATATCCAAAAATTTTCGCCCGTCTTGTCATTGTTTCTTTAACTTGTTCGCTTTCCATTTTCAAAGTTAATAGAAAATTATACATTTTTCTCAATCAGAAGTTAACAATGTCTAGGTGGACCCCCTCTTCTTTGTGGCAGTCCCTCAAATATTGGAAGTCCCCTAGTCCTTCTTTACACTAGAACATAGAACATAGAACAATAGAGCTGAAAGGGACCTTGGAGGTCTTCTAGTCCAACCCCCTGATTTGGCAGGAGATGCTATAGTAGTTCAGGCAAGTTCCTGTCCAGTCTCTTCTTTAAAACCTCCGGTGTTGGAGCACCCACAACTTCTGGTAGCAAGCAGTTCCACTGGTTAATTGTCCTCACTGCTGGGAAGTTTCTCCTTAATTCCAGGTTACAGAAATTGGACTATCGGTAATAAAAAGCAGGAAATGCAAACAGGAAGGCATGGCGTTGTTTGATGGCCTGCACCCATAAGGGATTTTGTTCTGAAGGAATCCAAAATTCATGTTGCGCCTAAACAGAACATAGTATAACAGAATTGGAAGGGATCTTACAGGTCATCTAGTCCAACCCCCGCTCGAGCAGGAGAGTCTATACCATAATGGCACTTAATGCTTGAAAGGAAAGGGAAGGGAAGGGAAGGGAAGGGAAGGGAAGGGAAGGGAAGGGAAGGGAAGGGAAGGAAAGGAAAGGAAAGGAAAGGAAAGGAAAGGAAAGGAAAGGAAAGGAAAGGAAAGGAAAGGAAAGGAAAGGAAAGGAAAGGAAAGGAAAGGAAAGGAAAGGAAATAGAGAAAGGAAATAGAGAAAGGAAAGGAAAGGAAAGGAAAGGAAAGGAAAGGAAAGGAAAGGAAAGGAAAGGAAAGGAAAGGAAAGGAAAGGAAAGGAAATAGAGAAAGGAAATAGAGAAAGGAAAGGAAAGGAAAGGAAAGGAAAGGAAAGGAAAGGAAAGGAAAGGAAAGGAAAGGAAAGGAAAGGAAAGGAAAGGAAAGGAAAGGAAAGGAAAGGAAAGGAAATAATGTAGGAAAGAAGGAAAGAAGAAGGGAGGGAGGGAGGGAGGGAGGGAGGAAGGAAGGAAGGATGGAAGGAAGGAAGGAAAGGGGAATGAGAAGGGAGGGAGGGCGGAAGGAGAGGGAGCGAAAGAGGAAGAAAGGAGAGGGAGGAAGGAAGAAAGGAAGGAGAGGGAGGGAGGGAGGGAAGGAAGGAAGGAAGAGAAAGAAAGAAAGAGAGAAAGAAAGAAAGAAAGAAAGAAAGAAAGAAAGAAAGAAAGAAAGAAAGAAAGAAAGAAAGAAAGAAAGAAAGAAAGAAAGAAAGAAAGAAAAAAAATAGCTGGGTCTTCTCTATTCCTATCAAAAATCATTTCTGGCTGATGCTCAGGTGGCTGCCTTAATCATTTATCTCCAAAGTGGAACCAAGCAGATTGCCAAAAAGCAGCCAGAGGCATCTCTTTTGAAGTCATTATTCCCATTGCTTCGATGACTGATCTCTTTTTTTTATTTCCATATAAAGAATCAATCAATTTCTCTTCAGTTAGACTTTGAAGGCGGCTTGATTGCATGCAGGGGTGATGCACAAAGCAATTTGCACACCTGCTATTTTCTTGCAAGCTCTTTAAATCAATGCCACGGCTGAGTTCCCACAATGTTTATGGCCCAAGAAGAGCAGGTTAAAATGATTTTGTACAACCTGCCAAGCTGAGTCAATAGCCATGTTGGTTAGGTAATGTGCCTAAGTGCGTGTGTAGTTTGTGCGTTGGGCAAACGGAGGCCCAGCCTCTTACTGTATCCATGCTGTGTGAACATTCAGCAAATGGGCTAATTCGATAACTTAACTTTGTTCCGTAAAAAAGGGCTGCTCAGCTCATTGTGTTAAGATGTTTCTTAGTTTTATGCCCAAGTGATGTAGTGCCTACATCACACTGGACAACCTATACATTCCTATGAAATGTTGATTTTTTTTTCGACCTCGGCAGCTTTAAGAAGCGTGGACATCAACTCCCAGAATTCTGTGCTGGCTGGGGGATTCTGGGAGTTGAAGCCCACCGAGGTTGAGTTGCCGAGGTTGAAAAACCCTGCTATAAGAAAATAATCCATACAGAAAAATAATCTATAAAAATCCCTCTGGGTTTCGTAAAACAGCTATCCATCCCCATTTAAGCATTTTTTTAAAAAAACCTGTTTCTGCCACCATTCTGATTTTAGGCTATGGAAATCGTCTGAAAATGCAGAAGTAAGTAACTTGTCAACAGAGACATTTTTATGTTGACGCTTCCAACAAGGATTTGATTGCAAGAAAAAAAAGTTTTCAATTTCCGAATTTTCCTATCTCCTGAGTTTCTTTAACCAAATGGGCTGGCTTAATCCAAAGCCTTAAATCCATTTTAAAAAAGGTGTAAAATACCCTATTGATATTTTCACTAGTCTATTATGCTGTCTCAACGCAGCCAAAGATCAACCTTTCCAAAGTCTGCTAAAAGTAGAAGTTGAAGCAGAAACAAAATCCCTTCTCTTTGTCTTCTTTTTCCAGAACAATTTTCCAACTTCACAGACTAGCCGGGATCTCCTAGTGGTGCTCCATCCTAGAGGTAACAACATTGAAGCCTACTTATCCTCTGAGCCCACACAAGGTTAATCACAGGGCTAAAGCCTGTACGACCTTTTGTTTAAGATTATACACAAACATTATACACAGGAGACCCATGGACATTTTTGGGTGTACAGAGGGGAGTTGAATTCACACAGCAGGTTTAATTAAGACAGGTTTAGACTTGTGTTGTATTCACACCAGATATCAGCTTGATTGGTGTTTAGCTAGGTCAGCTTTTAATTTTTCAATGATTTCTTCTTTTAAAACCAGCACAGAAGATGATTTAATTCACTACTCAGGTTAAGCATGTTGTGTGAATAAAAACATGTCTAACTTCTCAGCCACCATTCTAGGAAGCGTTCCCAATTATTTTATGCTTCTGTTCACACAACTTGCTTAACCTTGGTGTTAACTTCTTAACCCTCATTCTAAGAAGCATTACCAATTGTATTGTGCTTCTGTTCACACAACTTGTTTAACCTGGGTGTTTTCTTAATCCTAACTCTAGGAAGTGTTTCCAATTATATTGTACTTCTGTTCGCACAACTTGCTTAATCTGGGTGTTTTCTTAATCCTCATTCTAGGAAGCGTTCCTAATTACATTGTGCTTCTTTTCAGAGAACTTGCTTAATCTGGGTGTTTAACTTCTTAACCCTAATTCTAGGAAGAGTTCCTAATTATATTGTGCTTCTGTTCACACAACTGGTTTAACCTGGGTGTTTTCTTAACCCTCATTCTAGGAAGTGTTCCTAGTTATATTGTGCTTCTGTTTACACAACTTGCTTAACCTTGGTGTTAACTTCTTAACCCTCATTCTAAGAAGCATTACCAATTGTATTGTGCTTCTGTTCGCACAACTTGCTTAATCTGGGTGTTTTCTTAATCCTCATTCTAGGAAGTGTTTCCAATTATATTGTACTTCTGTTCACACAACTTGCTTAACTTGGGTGTTTTCTTAACCCTATTTCTAGGAAGAGTTCCTAATTATATTGCGCTTCTACTCCGACAACTTGCTTAATCTGGGTGTTTAACTTCTTAACACAAGGGACGCGGTGGCTCAGTGGGTTAGGACGCTGAGCCTGTCGATCAGAAGGTCGGCAGTTTGGCGGGTCGAATCCCGAGTGCCGCGTAGCAGAGTGAGCGCCTGTTCCTCGTCCCAGCTTCTGCCAACCTAGCAGTTCGAAAGCACGTAAAAAGGCAAGTAGAAAAACAGGGACCGCTACGGTGGGAAGGTAACAGCGTTCCGTGCGCCTTTGGCGTCTAGTCATGCCGGCCACATGACCACGGAGACGTCCTCGGACAAGCGCTGGCTCTTCGGCTTTGAAACGGAGATGAGCACCGGCCCCGAGAGTCGGAAACGACTAGCACGCGTGTGCGGGGGAACCTTTACCTTTACCTAACTTCTTAACCCTCATTCTAGGAAGAGTTCCTAATTATATTGTGCTTCTATTCACACAACTGGCTTAACCTGGGTGTTTTCTTAACTCTCATTCTAGGAAGTGTTCCTGGTTATATTGTGCTTCTGTTCACACAGCTTGCTTAACCTGGGTGTTTAACTTAATTACCCCTCACTCTAGGAGGCCTTCCTAATTTTAGATCCGTTACTGGAAGGATTTTGCTTTTCAGGTTTTTATTGCGTTAAAGGACCTTTCATGGTAAAGACCTCTTGTTTTGAATTTCAATCACGGGCTGCTGAATGATTGATGGATGGATTGATCGATTGACGGATGAGCTTTAACCCATCAACGGTAGAGAAAAGCTGCAATGAGAACACTTTGAAATACAAGCTTTATTGCGAGAGAGAGAGAGAGAGAGAAAGAATTGAAATCAGCAAAAACGCAGCGTCGGTTTCCCGATGGGTCCCGAAGAAGCAAGAGATCACAAACTCCAGGAAAGTGTGTACAATTCAAACGGAAAGTTTTATTAAAACAGCTTCAAAACCAAATGGTACTCTTTTTTTTTCTTTTTTTTTCTTCCCCCCTTTTTTACCTCAACAATATCTTTTTTTATATATATATTACAGTCTTCAGCTCCGGGCATGAAGAGACTGAGTAATGAGAGAGAGAGAAAGAGAGAGAAAGAGAGAGAGAAAGGGATGGAAAGGAGATTTCGAAAGCTAACAGGAAGTGAAGGTTTTCCAGAAGAAATTTTTGCATCCGGCTTTGCGCTCCCGTGGGGTCAGGCCCGGGTTCAAGTTGGCTGACCTCTCGAGTTCCAGCCTGACTTCATCCTGTTCGGCCCCGCGGGAAAGGTCGTCGGAAGCCAGGGCCTCGTTCTCCGGCTGGTTGGGTTCGGACAGCAACTCGGCCAGGAAATACTTCGCCAACTCCTGGGAAGGCGAGAAGAAAAGAGAGACCCGGGTCAAAAGGGCAGGACGGGAATAGCAGAATGATGGAGTTGGAAGGGACCTTGGAGGTCATCTAGTCCAGCCCACTGCCCAAGCAGGAGATCCTTGCCAAAATAACAATTGGAATGGACATTAGAGGTCATCTAGTCCAGCCCCCTGCTCAAGCTGCAGACCCTTACGCAGTAACAGTTGGAAGGGACCTTGGAGGTCATCTAGTCCAGGACCACTGCCCTAGCACGAGATCCTTACCAAATGACAGCTGGAATGGACATTAGAGGTCATCTAGTCCAGCCCCCTGCTCAAGCAGGAGACCCTAATGGAGTAACAGTTGGAAGGGACCTTGGAGGTCATCTAGTCCAGCCCACAGCCCAAGCAGGAAACCCTTACAGTTGGAATTGACCCTGGAGGTCATCTAGTCCAGCCCCCTGCTCAAACCGGAGGCCCTTACAGAGTAACAGTTGGAAGGGGCCTTGGAGGTCATCTAGTCCAGCCCCCTGCTCAAATAGGAGATACTTACAGAGTTGGAAGAAACAGTTGGAAGAAACCTGGGAGCTCATTTAATCCAGCCCCCTGCTCAAGCAGGAGACCCTTACAGTTAGAAGGGACCTTGGAGGTCAACTAGTCCAGCCCTGTCTGTTCATTAAACTAGACATACCCAATTCCTGCAACCGTTCCCTATATGTTTTAGCCTCCAGTCCCCCGATCAGCTTTGCTCTTCTCTGCCCTCTTTCTAGAGTCTCAAGATCTTTTTTACATCGTGGTGACCAAAACTGGTTGCAGGATTCCAGGTGTGGCCTTACTAAGTCTTTGTAAAGCGGTACTAATACTTTACATTTGTGATTTTGATTCCCTCCTGGAAACCCAGAATCAATTGCAAATCAGTTGCAAGGAGGCATGGGTCCTGTTTTCTGGGCAGCCAAAGAGGAGAGAAGAATCACTTTGCCATGTTCCTGTGAGTTGTTTGATTTCCCACGGATATTCTTTCTTTCTCTCTCTCTCTCTCTCTCTCTCTCTCTCTCTCTCTCTCTCTCTCTCTCTCTCTCTCTCTCTCTCTCACACACACACACACACACACACACACACACACACACTAAGCTTCTGACTCCAAAGAAAGTAGCCCTTTTACAACCATCCACTTAATGACCCTTCAAAGTTACGACTGCACCGATTTGCAACCAGTCCTGGCCTTTACAAGCACTGCAGTGTTTCCAAGGGCGTGGGGTCAAAATTCAAACCCTTGACAGCCGGCTTGTGTCCATGATGGTTGAAGCATCCCGGCGGGGTGGGGGGGTGGGGTGTCATGTGATCGCCACTTGCGCCCTTCCTCAGCCTGAGCAAAGTCGACAGAAAAGCTGGATTTGCTTAACAACTGCAGTGATTCACTTAACCGTGGAGGATGGCTCCCTTAAAGAAGTGCCTTGCTGAGCAGTGGGAATTCTGATCCCAGTGAGGGTGGTAAGTTGAGGAATAGAATAGAATAGAATAGAATAGAATAGAATAGAATAGAATAGAATAGAATAGAATAGAATAGAATAGAATAGAATAGAATAGAATAGAATATAGAATAGAATTAGAATTAGAATTTAGAATAGAATAAAAAACAGACAATAGAATAGAAGAAAAGAGAAGAATATAGAATATAGAACATAGAAAATGAATAGAATAGAATTAGAATAGAATTAGAATATAGAATAGAATAGAATAGAATAGAATAGAATAGAATAGAATAGAATAGAATAGAATAGAATATAGAATATAGAATATAGAATATAGAATATAGAATAGAATTAGAATTAGAATTTAGAATAGAATAAAAAACAGACAATAGAATAGAAGAAAAGAGAAGAATATAGAATATAGAACATAGAAAATGAATAGAATAGAATTAGAATAGAATTAGAATATAGAATAGAATAGAATAGAATAGAATAGAATAGAATAGAATAGAATAGAATAGAATAGAATAGAATAGAATATAGAATATAGAATATAGAATATAGAATATAGAATAGAATTAGAATTTAGAATAGAATAAAAAACAGACAATAGAATAGAAGAAAATAGAATATAGAACATAGAAAATGAATAGAATAGAATTAGAATAGAATTAAAATATAGAATAGAATAGAATAGAATAGAATAGAATAGAATAGAATAGAATATAGAATACAGAATAATATGGAATATGGAATATAGAATATAGAATATGGAATATGGAATAGAATTAGAATTAGAATTTAGAATAGAATAAAAAACAGACAATAAAATAGAAGAAAAGAGAAGAAAATAGAATATAGAACATAGAAAATGAATAGAATAGAATTAGAATAGAATTAAAATATAGAATAGAATAGAATAGAATAGAATAGAATAGAATAGAATAGAATAGAATAGAATAGAATAGAATAGAATAGAATAGAATAGAATAGAATATAGAATACAGAATAATATGGAATATGGAATATGGAATATGGAATAGAATAGAATAGAATAGAATAGAATAGAATAGAATAGAATAGAATAGAATAGAATAGAATAGAATAGAATAGAATAGAATATAGAATACAGAATAATATAAAATATGGAATATGGAATATGGAATATGGAATAGAATAGAATAGAATAGAATAGAATAGAATAGAATAGAATAGAATAGAATAGAATAGAATAGAATAGAATAGAATAGAATAGAATAGAATAGAATAGAATAGAATATAGAATAGAATTAGAATTAGAATTTAGAATAGAATAAAAAACAGACAATAGAATAGAAGAAAAGAGAAGAATATAGAATATAGAACATAGAAAATGAATAGAATAGAATTAGAATAGAATTAGAATATAGAATAGAATAGAATAGAATAGAATAGAATAGAATAGAATAGAATAGAATAGAATAGAATAGAATAGAATATAGAATATAGAATATAGAATATAGAATATAGAATATAGAATAGAATTAGAATTAGAATTTAGAATAGAATAAAAAACAGACAATAGAATAGAAGAAAAGAGAAGAATATAGAATATAGAACATAGAAAATGAATAGAATAGAATTAGAATAGAATTAGAATATAGAATAGAATAGAATAGAATAGAATAGAATAGAATAGAATAGAATAGAATAGAATAGAATATAGAATATAGAATATAGAATATAGAATATAGAATATAGAATAGAATTAGAATTTAGAATAGAATAAAAAACAGACAATAGAATAGAAGAAAATAGAATATAGAACATAGAAAATGAATAGAATAGAATTAGAATAGAATTAAAATATAGAATAGAATAGAATAGAATAGAATAGAATAGAATAGAATAGAATAGAATAGAATAGAATATAGAATACAGAATAATATGGAATATGGAATATAGAATATAGAATATGGAATATGGAATAGAATTAGAATTAGAATTTAGAATAGAATAAAAAACAGACAATAGAATAGAAGAAAAGAGAAGAAAATAGAATATAGAACATAGAAAATGAATAGAATAGAATTAGAATAGAATTAAAATATAGAATAGAATAGAATAGAATAGAATAGAATAGAATAGAATAGAATAGAATAGAATAGAATATAGAATACAGAATAATATGGAATATGGAATATGGAATATGGAATAGAATAGAATAGAATAGAATAGAATAGAATAGAATAGAATAGAATAGAATATAGAATACAGAATAATATAAAATATGGAATATGGAATATGGAATATGGAATATGGAATATGGAATAGAATAGAATAGAATAGAATAGAATAGAATAGAATAGAATAGAATAGAATAGAATAGAATAGTCTTTGTGGCAGCCCCTCAAATATTGGAAGTCCCCTATTCCTTCTTTTCACTAGAACATAGAACATATAATAATAGAGCTGGAAGGGACCGTGGAGGTCTTCTAGTCCAGCCCCTGGTTCAAACAGGAGAATCTAGACCATCTTAGACAAGTGACTGTCCAGTCTCTTCTTGAAAGCCTCCAGTGATGGAGCGCCCACAGCTTCTGGAGGCAGGTTGTTCCACTGGTTAATCGTCCTCCCTGTCAGGAACGTTCTCCTTAATTGCTCCTCTTAGACGCCAACGGCATGAAAAATCCACAAGTGCCACTTTAGTGGCTGCGTTTGTACAACGTGCTCAATCCACGATACGAAACACAATCAGCTGATTTCATTCTCTGCCTCTCAGCCCGAATCAGGAAATATTTGATTTCAGTTCCCCTCATAGTTTGAAAACGAAGCTGATAAGAGGAGCTTTAATTTGCCCACCCTCTAAATTACAGCAAAGGAAATAAGATTTGTACAAGCAGTCCTCAAGTTACGGTCGTGACTCAGCCCTCCCCCATTTCCGTTACTAAGCGAGACAGAGAGAAGGGCATGGTGCCCCGTTATATGACCTTTCTTGCCAAGGGAATCGCTGAAGTTGTTAAGTTAGTCACACGGTCGTTAAGCGAATCTGGCTCCCTCCCCCTCATTGTCAGAAGGTCGCAAAAGGGGAACACGTGATTCCCCTCCGGCTGCACTTTGATCGTGACCCCGGGGATGCTGCGAAAAATGGTCATAAGTCACTTTTTTCAGTGCCAGCACCAGCTTCTGTTCTATTCTATTGTATTCTATTTTTTCTATGTTCTGTTCTATTCTGTTCTATATTTCTCTAGTCTGTTCTGTTCTATTCTATTCTATTCCATTTTCTATTCTATATTTCTATATTCTATTCTGTACCTTTTCTCCTATTCTATTCTATTCTATTCTATTCATTATTCTATTCTATTCTATATTTCTCTATTCTGTTCTATTCTATTCTAATTTCTATTCTATTCTATTCTGCAATTCTATTCCATTCTATATTTCTATATTCTATTCTATTCTACTCCATTCTAAGTCTATTCTATTCTAAATTCTATTCTGTTCTGTTCTTTCTCCTATTTTCTATTCTATTCTATTTTATTCTATTCTATTCCATTTTCTATTCTATATTTCTATATTCTATTCTTTACCTTTTCTCCTATTCTATTCTATTCTATTCTATTCTATTCTATTCTATTCTATTCTATTCTATTCATTATTCTATTCTATTCTATATTTCTCTATTCTATTCTGTTCTATTCTATTCTAATTTCTATTCTATTCTATTCTGTAATTCTATTCCATTCTATATTTCTATATTCTATTCTGTTCTATTCCATTCTAAGTCTATTCTATTCTAATTCTATTCTGTTCTGTTCTTTCTCCTATTTTCTATTCTATTCTATTCTATTCTATTCTATTCTATTCTATTCTATTCTATTCTATTCTATTCTATTCTATTCCATTTTCTATTCTATATTTCTATATTCTATTCTTTACCTTTTCTCCTATTCTATTCTATTCTATTCTATTCTATTCTATTCTATTCCATTTTCTATTCTATATTTCTATATTCTATTCTTTACCTTTTCTCCTATTCTATTCTATTCTATTCTATTCTATTCTATTCTATTCTATTCTATTCTATTCATTATTCTATTCTATTCTATATTTCTATATTCTGTTCTATTCTATTCTAATTTCTATTCTATTCTATTCTGTAATTCTATTCCATTCTATATTTCTATAGTCTGTTCTATTCTATTCTATTCTATTCTATTCTATTCTATTCTATTCTATTCTATTCTATTCTATTCTATTCTATTCTATTCCCATAATTCTCTATTCTATTCTATTCTATTCCCATAATTCTCTATTCTATTCTATTCTATTCTATTCTATTCTATTCTATTCTATTCTATTCTATTCTATTCTATTCTATTCTATTTGGAGGGAGGGCGTTTAAAAACTCAAGATAAAGCACCTGCAGCCCCCCTCCATTTTTTAACATGCGCCATGGGTTCAGTTCCACCCTCCTGACCTCACTCCCTTAATACACAGCAGGCTGCAGAATTGATTACTCTCTATCAGGAAAAAAAAAGAATTCTTCCATCGGGATATACATGTACGTCCTCTATTATACCTTAACCACTGGGCCACCTGGCCTCCAGCCACCGTTCCAGATCCAGAGGGCGAATTAAACAGGTCCCACTAATGGTGCCCCTGAAACCAATGACCCACAACCAGTTCTCACCCTTCCAGCTGTGGCCGCATCCCACAGTCCCGAGTTCAAAATTCAGCCTGTTGGCAACCAGCACGGATGTACAACGGTTTCAGCGCCCCAGGGGGTCACAGTAATCACCGTTTGCAACCTTCCCGGCCGGCTTCCGACATGCAAAGTCAACGGAGGAAGCAGGATTTGCCGCCTCGCTGAACGGCCGAAGTGATTTGCGAGATTGGATGTGTCTCGTTTAACAACCGCCAGGCTTAGCGACGGTCGTAAGCGGAGGTCTACCTACCACGCTCTCAATTTCCCACAGTTACTAAGATGGGATTTGTAGGATAAAAGTTCCCTTTTCCTAACGCGCAGAATCGGCGGATCGCGCGATCCGTTCCTGGGGACCTTTAAAACCTGCGTTCACACAGCTCGCTTGACACCGTTAAGCAAATAAAAAGAGTGACTGGGTTGTCGTAACGCAGCCTGACACCTCTGTTTCACAGGGACAGGGACTTTTTGACGTACGACCGCAACGGGGCCCCAAATCTCTGTTGCTAAGCAAAACGTTTCTTAAGTGAGTCTTGCCTCGTTTTACGACCATCCTTGCCACGGTTGTTAGCAAATCATGGCAGTTATTCAGTTCATGACCCGGTCGTTAAGCGAATCTGGCTTCCCCATTGAAGTTACTTGTCAGAAGGTCGCCAAAGGGGATCACGTGACACACAACCCCGGGACACCGCCACCGTCGCAAGTACATGCCAGTTTCCAAGCATCCAAATTTTGATCACGTGACTATAGAAATTCTGTACGAGTCATAAGTGTGGAAAAACAGTCATAAGTCACGTGTTTCGGTGCAGAGAACAGCCACTAAATGAATACTACCTGTATTTGCAAGTAGCTCGTCTTTTAAGCAGCTCGCCCCCCCCCCAAATTCCAAACTAACTAATTCTGATTTCTGATCAGGAAAAAGTCTGCAATCAAAAGTATAACGCAACATCTAATGTTGCACTTACACCAACTAAAATCACTCTTATTATATCATTTTTGTGATGTTCTGCTGAAGAGACGACGGTCTGCATGATGCTACATCGTCTCCCACTCATGTTTTAAATTTCCTTCTATGTTTTTGTTTTATTTACTTGTAAATAAATAAATGTTTATTAAAAATATATATTGCATTTTATTTATTTGTAAAATTTACTGGCTGCCCCTCTTACCACGGGGGCTTTAATTTTTTTTATTTTTACATCCGCCATACAGTTATGGAAAGTTTTCTTTATTTAGATCGTTGTACTAATTTCAAATACTGCATTTCTCTTTTAATGTAGGATTTTCTAGAGTCGGAAAATAAAGGAGGAAATATAATTTTGGGAAGACATTAAGGTGCGCTCTGGAAATGCAAGCACCCGGGGTGATCCACAATTTACACAACGTGGGGCTTGATTTGTTATATAATCATCCGTGTGCACTGTGCTTGCGTTCAAACAGACCAAAATGAAACCCACAGAGGTAGAAAAATTAAGGGGGAGGGTAGACTTGTCTGGTATGCTAAGCCACAGTTTGTTTTAATCATGGTTTGTTGATTGAACCACGCAACCACATGCAGCTTGCTGCGCCCCACACCAAAGTGGAAAGCAATTCAGGAGCCTTTTTGAGTGCGTTTTTAACCCAACGCACATTAAACTGATCTGTTTCGCTCTTAACCCTGAACTATAAACTAACCAGAGATTGCATTTGTACAACACTTTGAGAAAGGAGGAGAAAGCTATTTAAGGTTAGCACTTATCAAGCTTATTAAGCTTTACGCAGTTGCAGCTAAACCTGGTTAGATGTGAATGATTATGGCTAAGTCGGGAATCGGTGGCTGAGTTCACCCAATTCCCTTATCCCGTTATTAAAATCACTTGCTTTTCCAGGTTCACACAATACACTGAGACGGTACAGGTTCTCCTGCTTGAGCAGGGGGCTGGACTAGAAGACCTCCAGGGTCCCTTCCAGCTCTATTCTATGTTTGCAGAGGTAGGGGGAAAAGGATCAGGATTATTCCCAAGGCAATGCATTCTATAGATTGGTTACACATGCAGGTAATCCTTGACTTTTATGACCACAATTGACCCCAAACTTTCCGTCGCTAAGCGAGGCAGTTTAAGAGAGTTTTATGAGCTTTTTGGCCACAGTGGTTATGCGAATCGCCGCAGTTATGAAGGGAATCACCCGGTCGCTAAGCGGATCTGACTTGCCCCATTGACTTTGCTTGTCCGAAGCCGTCTGGGAAGGTTACGTTGATCATAACAACTCAGGACAACGCATCCATCATAAATACCTGCTGGCCGCAAAGCACCTGAATTTTGATCATTGGCGTACAACGGATGTGTGAAAAAGGGTTGTAAGTCTTTTTTTTCCCCAGCGCTGTTGTAACTTGGAACAGTCACTAAATGAATGGTTGTAAGCCGAAGGCTCACTACATCCCCACGGGAGCAGGAAAAACTGCCCATCAAAACCAGGGAGTGAACTTGCGGCCTTTCTGATTTCCGTTGTCAAATGCAGCTTGGCTAACTTACTCGAGCGTTCTGCCAATTTTAATTTCCCCTTCTCTCTGATTCGGTCAGCCAATCCACCGTTCTTCCCAACCCCTGGCCAGCCTCGAGATACGATACGTTGGCGTGGGGATGTCTTAGACCCCACAAACACACACACACACACACACACACACACACAGCACATCTGGAGGTGCTTCAGATAGGAGAAAACAAATATGAATGAATTCCTAGAGAAGCGAAATGTCTTCAGGATTAATTGCTGGAAAGCAGCCACAAAGGAATTTTTTTTCCATTTGTTAGAGCTTGTTTTTCAACCTTGGCAACTTTACGTTGGGTGGACTTCGACTCCCAGAAGTCCCCAGCCAGCATAGCTGGCTGGGGAATTCTGGGAGTCGAAGTCCACCCATCTTAAAGTTGCTAAGCTGGAAAAAAACCACCGCCCTAAAGAATCGACATGGACTCGTCTCTTGGTCCATGTTTCTTCTCTAGAGTTGTTAGTCGTCCCTGAAATTTATAAGAGTCTTCATTCCCTTTGTGGTTTTGGAAAGAAATATTTGTGCGCTGGAAGGAAAGCAAAATTGTTTTTATTTCTGCAGAGCTGGTGCAATTCAGCTCCTTCTTCGCAGTTCTTGCTCATTCGCCTCTCATTTAGTGACTGTCTTGAGAGGAACAGATGTGCTGGCTTTGTACAATTGGTTTAATCAGGAAAGACCTCATTCAGACAGGATCCTAAGCTCGCCTGTGTTCATTTCTGTGGGGCACAATACGAATGTCGCTGCGTAGTTATTTCACACTTAGGTACACTTATATACTGCAAGCCCGTTTTCACAACCCAGCCGGTGTGAATCTGCCCCTCTTTTCCAGTACAATATGTAATATTCTAGACTTACGTGCTTCTCCATTGAACCATCCCTCTCTGCAAATAAATCCATAGAGAATTTGGAAATTTTTTATGGTGCGATGCACGATAGCCCAGTTTTAATACGACGCTGGGCAGAAATCTCGCGCTGCATTTGCGCCCTGGGACCGTCATATTCTACCCTTCTGTTATTCTATAGCTGCCTCTTTTCAAAGCTCAATCAATAAAGAAATGATAGTTATTTGCCACCTTCTTAATAATCTTTTTTTTCAGAAGGAGCAAATGCATATCGCAAAAGTGGCTGCACCGTAGATTTTATTGCAAGCATTAGAGTGATGACTTTCTCAAGTGGATTTTTGACTTTTTTTCCCCCCCTTGATGTTAAGCCCTGCTGTGCCTTTTTCCCACTATGGGCATACACTGGACTAACCCTTTTTTCCTTGGCTATCTGTTACAAACCATGATGCCTTTCCTTAGTCTGAAACCACTGCTCTGACATCAGCTTCTCTCTCGGAGTTGTGAGTGCTCCGTCAGCTAAAGGTTTTCAAGAAAAAAATTGGACAGCTAGTTGTCTGGTATAAGGACTCCTGCCTTGGGCAGGGGGTTGGACTAGAAGATCTTCCAAGGTCCCTTTCCAGCCCTAGAATTCTTCTGTGGGCTTGTCCTTTTGTCTTATTTGGGGCATTCTCCCAGGGAAGTGACTTGGTGTCAACTCGACATTCTAGCCACCTCTCCCATCTTTTGACTCCAACGTTGAGAAACTTGAAAACAGTGTGTGTGTGTGTGTGTGTGTGTGTGTGTGTGTTGTGTTGTGTGTGTTGTGTATTGTGGGCTGCGTGGGGGGCGTGGGGATGCATCTATCATGCAAACAGCCCGTGTACTGGTTCAACCCGCTTCCATCCCCGCCACCCTGGCGATCCGAGTTTAATCTCGGTCTGTCGGCGCGTTCCTTTTCAGGACCCTGGAGAGCTCCGGGCTTTCTCTTCCCCCCCCCCCCCCAAAAAAAAGCCTCTTTCGTGGGGAGGGATTCCCCGCCTTGCTTGCAAGGATACGATTTCTCCCCGTCCTATACAATTATTTGGGGGGGGGGTGTAGATGACGGGGTTTTTTTTTTGGGGGGGGGGGGCTAAATCTAAAGGGTCTTTTCTAAGAGAAGAACCGCCAGATTTTGAGACGGGTCGAAGAATTCGCCGCGGTTCTTCTAGAAAAGCGGCTGTGTTGCGCTAAAAACGAACATTAAAAAAAATTCTCTTTTTCTCCCTGATTCTCTCTTTCTGTTCCTCTCTGTGTCTCTCTCTTTATCTCTCTCTCTCTCTCTCTCTCTCTCTCTCCCCTCTCTCTCTCTCTCTCTCTCTCTCTCTCTCTCTCTCTCTCTCTCTCTCTCTCTCTCTCTCTGTGTGTGCGCGTGTGTGCGTGTGTGTGTCCTACGTGATGAGTTGCAGCCCCGATTTCAAGCGGGAGGTACTTCTGAAGCACCCCGGTGTCTGGCAGTCAGGACAGGGTGAACCAATCTGGATTAGTGGTTAAGGCATCAGGCTAGAAAGCCAGAGACCCCTTAGCCATGAAAGCCGGCTGGGTGACTTGGGTCTCGACCTAGCCCACCTCGCAGGGTGGTTGTGGGGGAAATAGGAGGAGGAGGGAGGCGTGTTGAATATGTTTGCTGCCTTTTTATAAAAACAATGAGGACGGGAGATGGAGAGATATCCTTACCAGATTCCTCAGTGCCTGAGCAATAGCAAACTTCCTTCCTTCCTTCCTTCCTTCCTTCCTTCCTTCCTTCCTTCCTTCCTTCCTTCCTTCCTTCCTTCCTCTCCCTTATTCTCGTCCCATCTTCCTTCCTTCCTTTCCTTCCATTCCCATCTTCTTCCTTCCTCTCATTCCCATCCCCATCTCTTTCCTTCCTTTCTCTCCCTTATTCTCATCCCATCTTCCTTCCTTCCTTCCTTCCTTCCTTCCTTCCTTCCTTCCTTCCTTCCTTCCTTCCTTCCTTCCTTCCTCTCCCTTATTCTCATCCCATCTTCCTTCCTTCCTTTCCTTCCATTCCCATCTTCTTCCTTCCTCTCATTCCCATCCCCATCTCTTTCCTTCCTTTCTCTCCCTTATTCTCATCCTTCCTTCCTTCCTTCCTTCCTTCCTTCCTTCCTTCCTTCCTTCCTTCCTTCCTTCCTTCCATACCCTTCTCTTCCAACTTCCTTCCATGCTTCCATCTCCTTCCCTCTCTTCCCTCCTTCCCTTTTTCTTTCTTTCTTTTTATCTATCTATCTATCTATCTATCTATCTATCTATCTATCTATCTATCTATCTATCGTATTGCTCCTACCGACCGCACAGGGGTGTTGGCCACGTTCTTTCCTGCCGGGCCCTCAGCCTGATCTCGGCAATAAGGAACCACTCAGCACTGAGTTCAGTAGTCCTAGCAGCTCAGTAAAGCCTCCAGGTTCAGTAACAGTTTATCCCTGAACTTCTTCCAACGGAAATCAGCCAGGTTCGGGGCAGTGTGTTTGTCTCTCTCTCTCTCTCTCTCTCTCTCTCTCTCTCTCTCTCTCTCTCTCTCTCTCTCTCTCTCTCTCTCTCTCTGTGTGTGTGTGTGTGTGTGTGTGTGTGTGTGTGTGTGGAGGTCCTCGGATGGTCCTCGGATGGTCCGGACCGTTGGGCTACCCTAGCCGAGCTGCTTCGCTGTCCTTCGTACCCAAGAGAACTAAACCTCCATGGACAGGAAGAGTCTACCTTTGCCTTTCGTCTGGCAACAAAGCAGGGGGGAATCTCCCTTTCTTCCCGTCACCTCCAGCTTCCCGCATCTCTTGGGATCGGGCGCGGAAGACGGCGCTCTGCACTCGCTCAGGGGGGGGGGTTCCCCTCTCTCCGGGGCCAAGCCCACCCTAGCCCGCCTCGGATTGCCCGGTCTCTTTACCTGCTTGCCCGCGGCTGCGGCCAGGGATTTCTGCAGGAACTGCCGGAGCCTGGGGTCGGAGGGCGCGGCTGCCACGGTGCTCCACGCCACGGACACGGACACGAGCAGCGCCAGGGCGCAGTGGAGGCGGCAAGGGAACATAGCGGCGCGTCTGGAGATGCTTTCAGTGCCGCGGTGCTGAGCGAGGCCAAGCTTGGCTTCTGGGGTGTCCATCGGCTCCCCCCCTTTATAAAGCCCTCTGCTGACGTCAAGACAGGGGCGAGACCCCCCCCCCTCTTCCCCCTCCCCCTTCCCCCTCCCCTCGCTCCCCAAAGCGCCCGGCGCTTTGATGGCCCATTAAGCGCGCAGATCCATCAAGTTTAAGGCGGAGGGCTGGCGTGGGGAAAGGGGAGGGGGAGATCCACGGGGACGCGTGTGGCACCACCACGCCCCCACCCGAACGGGCTCTTTTGCTCTCCTCCCCCCCCCCCCCGCCGCACACACACACACACACACACACAGAGAGAGAGAGAAATGCGTTTCCTCCGGCAAAGGACGTGGGGGCAGATTATTTCGTGACTCCCCCAAAATTGATTTTATGAGGGTGGCCCCGCTGGAAAACACCCCCCCCTCTCACAAATACGGTTTATTGAGTGGAGGCGGGGCGGTGGTGGGGGGGGGAAGTTGGAGGAGAAACTTTCTCCAGATCCTGAAAGGAGGCAGAGCAGCTTCGGGCTATTTCTAAGGCTGAGGCCCGGTTCAGACGATAAGCTTAAACTGGGTCAGAGCAAAATAATAATAATAATCCAGCGGGCTAAAAATTGCACCCGGACCGTAAGCCAAGGGAAGCTTCACGGATCCTACTAGCGTGGGAACGCGCTTGCTAGACCTGGAAAGAGCCTGGCTGAGCTCGCGTTGCGGTCGTGGGAACGCGGTCGCGGAGACAGGCTAGAACTGGAAGCGGAGTCGGCTGGTTGATTCGGATCTCAGTTAAGGACTACTTCGAGCGGTAGAAAATGAGCTGCGCCAGGCGCGCAGAATTCCGGATCGAAAGGCGACTATAGGATGGGACATCTCGAGTTATTTAGCTGGGAACACGAAGGATTTGTGGGTCCCCCTGAGCGGGGTGGGGTTCTCTCTGTTCCTTTGATAGATCTAGATGAGAGAGTCAGCTGATCTCAAAAAGCGAAGCCAGGTCGCATCCGACTAGTCTGGGAAAGAAGACCACGAGGAAAGGCCCAGGCAGAAAGCTAAACTGAAAAATAAATAAAAATATAGATACCACGGACGGTTGAAATGGCAAAGCTTTTTCCACAAAGACAACCATAGGGGTGGGATCATAAACTCATCAGGAATTGACTTCGTTGCTGGCATCTAAATTTCCTGCCTGAGCAGGGGGTTGGACTAGAAGATCTCCAAGCTCCCTTCCGGCTCTTTCTTCTGTTATTCTGATGCATTTTTATCGGCCTAGATAAAGCTAAGCTGGCCAGTGCTAGGAGGGCCCTTTTTTGATCAATGGTCATACATGTTAGTAAATTATTATTTACAGAACGGGGGCCACGAGGAGATCCCAAAGCTAGGAAAGGTAATCCAATGCCTTTTCTTGTGCCAAGCCGGGCAGCCCGGGACTTTGGAAATCCTTAGGCGGATTCAGCCAACATTTAACCATCCTGACGCCTGCGTTTGAGCTAGGGTCTTCTGCTGGCTTAGTTGGGGCGGTGGGGGGGGCGTGGGGAGAGAGAGAGAGAGAATCCGTCTTCACATGTTATGGCTAAACCATGCGGTCGCATTTCTTCAGGTTAGTGCCATAACTAGAGCAAACTCGGGGTTCGTAACGTGGGATTCATGACTTACCAATAAGCCACGGTTTAACCTCGAGGAACCCGAGCGTATCCTGGCTGGGACAAGAGACAAAGCAGAGAGAAGGCAGATAAGCTTCCTCTGGAAAAAATGCATTCTGCGGGTGTGTGTGTGTGGGTGGGGGGGGCGTTTTAAGCAGATTCCCAAAGGATCCGGGCGGCTTTGGAATCCTTCTGGGAGAGCGAACGAATCTGCAGTTCTCGAGATAGCCAATAGAGGGCAATTAATCATTGCCCCCTAGCAGCCGGAAGAGCTCCTGCTGGAAGGAAGCAAGAAAGGGGAGAGAATATGGGATGGAGAAGAAGAGGAAGGAAGGAAGGAAGGAAGGAAGGAAGGAAGGAAGGAAGGAAGGAAGGAAGGAAGGAAGGAAGGAAGGAGATGGGAATGAGAAGGGAAAGGAAGGAAGGAGGGAAGGAAGGAAGGAGATGGGAATGAGAAGAAGGGAGAAGAAAGAAAGAAGGAGGGAAGGAAGGAAGGAGATAAGAAGGAGAGGAAGGAGGGAAGGAAGGAAAGGGGAAGGAAGGAAGGAAGGAAGGAGATGGGAATGGGAAGGAAGGAAGGATAATATTTCCCTAGCTCGCCATATAGGTGATGTATGATGTTGCTGCTGTAGAATTGACAGAACCCCTAATTTTATTCATTCTATTTTTAACTCTGGATCTCCTTCAACTTAACGCCGTCTCCTTAGGACAGCCGTCAATAGCTTTACAGAATTTTCTCAGCAGACTAGAGAAGCTTTTCCCCCTCCCCTACCCGCCCCCCCCAGCCTTCTTCTGAGATGACTGGGGGGATCACCTGGTGGCCTCCCATCCAAAGACCTTTACATTCTTTCAAGACCAGACGAGGCCAGCGGGTGCCGTCTTTGGAGCGCGGGGGGGGGGGGGCGTTGAATCAACCACCGCAACAAAAACACAGTTGTGGAAGAACTACACGTCTCCCAGCAAGGTCTTTGCGTGCCTTACAAAGATTAAAAACCATCACAACAATATTAGGTCAGAGTGTTATTCAACTGAAGAGGCAGTAGAAAATGGGAAATACAGAGTCCTTGACTTATAAAGCCAGAATTTCCCTTGCTAAGCAAGAAGGGGGTTAAATTAGTTGCTCCTGTGTCTACTGTCTTTTTTTTTTTTTTGCCATGGTTGTTAAGCGAATCACATGGTTGTTAAGCCGATGCAGCTTTCCTCATTGACCGGCTGGCTGGCTGGCTGGGGCATTCTGGGAGTTGAAGTCCACCCATCTTAAAGAGGCCACATTTGAGAAGCACTGATTGAAGCTGTCGTGTCATTCAAAGGGCCACGTAAAGTGAAGCCACATGGAGCTCTTTCCACACCTTTCCCCCCCCCAAATCTTTAGCTCCACCTACCCACCCCACCCCCACCCCCCTGAGCTCTTTCCACACCTTTCTCCTCCCCAAATCTTTGGAGACTAAAACATACCAAGAAGGGCTGCAGGACCTGGGTCTGGCTAGTCTAGAGAAAAGAAGAAACGGGGGAGGGGGGGACGTGATAGCACCATTACCGTTCCAGTATTTGAGGGGCTGCCACAAGGCAGAGGGGACTGAACTATTCTAGTCCAAAGCGCCCGAAGGCAGGACGAGAAACAACGATAGGAAACTGACCAGAGAGAGAAGCAACCTGGAATTAAGGAGAAACTTCCTGACGGTGAGGACCATTAACCAGTGGAACAGCCTGCCACCAGAAATTGTGGGTGCTCCATCCCTGGAGGTTTTTAAGAAGAGAATAGACCAGGAGTAGGCAACTGTGGCTCTTCTATGACTCGTGGACTTCAACTCCCAGAATTCCTCAGCCAGCCTGGGGGAGCTATGGCCCCTTCATGACTTGTGGACTTCAACTCCCAGAATTCCTGAGCCAGCATGAGTCATAAAAGAGCCAAGGTTGCCTATCCCTGGGCTAGAAAGTCATTTGTCTGAAATGGCTAAGGTCTCCTGCTTGAGCAGAGGGCCAGTCTAGGACACCTCCAAGGTCGCTTCCAGATTCCATTCCATTCCATTATATTGTATTATATTCTGTATTTTTATTCTATTCTATATAAGATATAAGATATAAGATATAAGATATAAAGATAAGATATAAAGATAGGATAGGATAGGATAGGATAGGATAGGATAGGATAGGATAGGATAGGATAGGATAGGATAGGATAGGACAGGACAGGACAGGACAGGACAGGACGAGATGAGATGAGATGAGATGAGATAAGATAATCTTTATTGTCATTTTCTACTGTGGGCACAACGGCACACATCAAAAACGAAATTTAGTTGCCCGCTCTCAAAGTGAAACACATACATGACACATACCTAAAACATACTACATACAACATATGTATAGACCCACACCCCTACATATACATAACAAATAAATATTAAATACTGTCCATCTTGAATATGTAACGGAAGGAGGAAGCTTGAGAGTTCACAAGGTTAATGCTGTACGGAATGAAACTGTGGCTGAATCTGGATGTTCTGCTATGGATACCATGAAGCCCCCCTCCTCCCAGAAGGCAACAAGGAAAACAGGTTGTGAAGAAGATGTGTCGTGTCCCAGATAATCTTACGGACCCTGCTCAAGCAACGCTTCTGTGCTATGTCCTGGATGGGAGGGAGGGAACTGCCAATAACCATTTCTGCTGTCCTCACCACTCTCTGAACTGCCAATGATCTTTTCAGCCATCCTCAGCACTCTCTACACCGCCTTCCTGTCCAAAGCAGGGATGCTTCCAAACCAGACTGCGATGCCATATGACAGGATGCTCTCGATTGTCCCCCCTGTAGAAAGTGGTCAGGATGGGGGAAGGAAGACGCGCTTTTCTCAGGCGATGCAGAAAATGCAGGCGCTGCTGGGCCCGCTTCACCAGTTTCTCACAGTTGAGCAACCAAGCCAGCCTACCCGTTAGCTGCACACCCGGGAATTTGATGCTGGTATAACCGTCTCCACAGGTGAATCATTTATGCACAGAGAAGTGTGGCTGTGGCTTGCCTTTTCTGAAATCGACCATCGCTTCTGGGGTGAGAAGCGAAAGGTCTTCAAAGAAAAACAAAGAAGTCCAGTTGCCTTCCGTGACTTGGAGGATCTGAGCATCTCCTGTTCTGTACCAGCCTGCTACCAGCCCTGCAGAAAAGGCAGGGACAACCCCTTTTACAAGAAGGCAAGAGGCTGGAACTAAGCCTGCCAAATTTATGGACACAAAAGCAAACAGAGCAAAACAAGACACGAACCATGAAACAGGAGCTATTCAAGCGGTTGCCTTCAGCAAACCATCCCTCTCACGCATTCCCCTTTTATACAGTTCAGGGCGTGGCTTCTCTCTGCCTCCTTCCGAGGTGCCCCATTGCCTTCCTCTGTTTACTCCTGATTGACTGCCTCCTGCATCGGGCGTCCTTGAACAGGGCCAGCTGTGGGTCATCTTCATCCACGCTGTCAGGCTCACACAGCTGGGTCTGCGTCGTGACCAGGTGGGAGGGGCCTGGCTGAGGGCTCTGCGGAGCCTCAATATTATTCTCAGCAAGTTCTTCAACACCCCCCTCCTCCTCCTCTGAGTCGTCCGACCCAACTGCCGAACCCACAGACTGACCCTGAATCACAACATCTCCATTGACAGTTTTGTCAGAAACCAGAAGTAAACACCTGAATCTAGAAAAAAAAGGAGGGGGGGCAAATCGTGGTCACGTGACTGTACCACTTAACAACTCTACACTTGGGGTTTGGTTTTGGGTTTTTTAGGCCAGAAAAACCAAATGCACAGGTATGGCATAGGTGGGACTTTGGCTCAACAGCAGTAACTGTGAGAGGGATCTCGGAGTCCAAGTGGACGATCCCTTCGATATGCTACAAGGAGAAGAGCCGGAAATAAATCTCTCTCTTTTTTTAAAGTGCAACGATTTAGAAGCCATTCGTGCCATTGATCTGAAGTCCATTTCTTCTGGTTCACCGAGCTGCTTCACATCGGTCCAATTGCGCATTTTATTTCCTTTCTCCGAGGCTCCTGAGTTCTTCCACATTGATTTTTTCTCTCTCTCTCTCTCCCCTTTTGTTGCGCGTCCTTCGTTGTCATCCGGCAGGCCTGTCGCACTTACGATCGATGGGAGACTCTCGCATCGATAACTGCTCACTGGGTGACCTACGCCTGTAGGCTAATCGCTGCCTGACGGGTTTATTCCAATTTGCAGCTTCTGTTTATAGCGGGGAAGTTGGGCAGTTGGAAGGACGAGTCGGCTTAGATGTAGGAATCAGTTTGGGCACTTTGGCTGTAACGGATGAAGGCAAATCTACGTGTCCCGGGATAATGTTGCGAGAGTTTCAGATTCGTTCTGGAATCGTGGGTGCTCCATCCCTGGAGGTTTTTAAGAAGAGACTGGACAGTCACTTGTCTGAAATGGTTTAGTTCTCCTGCTTGGGCAGGGGGCTGGACTAGAAGACCTCCAAGGTCCCTTCCAGCTCTATTCTATTCTATTCTATTCTATTCTATTCTATTCTATTCTATTCTAATTTCTCTATTCTATTCTATTCTATTCTATTCTATTCTATTCTATTCTATTCTATTCTATTCTATTCTATTCTATTCTATTCTATTCTGTCCTATCCTATCCTATCCTATCCTATTCCTATTCTGTTCTGTTCTATTCTATTCATTCTCTTCTCTTCTCTTCTATTCCTTATTCTATTCCATTCTATTCTATTCTACCCTACCCTACCCTACCCTACTCTACCCTACTCTACTCTACTCTACTCTACTCTACTCTATTCTATTCTATCCCTATTCTGTTCTGTTCTGTTCGTTATCTTCTATTCTATTCTATTCTTATTCTATTCTATTCTATTCTATTCTATTCTATTCTATTCTATTCTATTCTATTCTATTCTATTCTATTCTATTCTATTCTATCCTATCCTATTCTGTCCTATCCTATCCTATCTTATCCTATCCTATCCTATTCCTATCCTGTTCTGTTCTCTTCTATTCGTTCTCTTCTCTTCTCTTCTCTTCTCTTCTCTTCTCTTCTCTTCTCTTCTCTTCTCTTCTCTTCTCTTCTCTTCCTTATTCTATTCTATTCCATTCTATTCTATTCTATTCTATTCTACCCTACCCTACCCTACCCTACCCTACCCTACCCTATTCTATTCTATTCTATTCTATTCTATTCTATTCTATTCTATTCTATTCTCTGTAGAAGAATGTGTGGTGATCTGGGTGTGGTATTTACGTGGTGTCTGCTTGGGTTGACTTTTTAGGTCTTGATGGGGTTGTTCTTGGCTTACTTTTGCTGTGAGTTAAGACACTGGTGCTTAATTTCTGCATGAATATTTTGAGGCCACGCAGGACCCACAATGCAACTTATTGCAAATGCCTGGCAGCATCCTGAATTGAAAAAAAATGGAGTGAAATAATGCTGGATCAAAAGCATGTACGTTTGGATCCAGAATCTCCTGTCTTTAGACAAATTCGGATAAGTTAATGGTTGCTAATTTTCAGGCTTTTATGTTTATGCCTTTATGGCATTGAATGAGTGAGATGGGTGGAGAAAGAAAGAAAGAAAGAAAGAAAGAAAGAAAGAAAGAAAGAAAGAAAGAAAGAAAGAAAGAAAGAAAGAAAGAAAGAAAGAAAGGGGATGGATAGATAGATAATAGAGATGATGGATGAATGGCTAGACAGACAGACAGAGATAGATAGACAGAAAGGCAGAAATGATAGATAGATAGATAGATAGATAGATAGATAGATAGATAGATAGATGATAGATAGATAGATAGATAGATAGATAGATAGATAGATAGATAGATAGATAGATAGATAGATAGATAGGCAGACAGACAGACAGACAGAGAGACAGACAGATAGATAGGCAGGTAGGCAGGCAGACATGATAGATAGATGATAGATAAAAAGATAGATAGATAATAGATAGATGGAAAGAAAGAAAGAAAGAAAGAAAGAAAGAAAGAAAGAAAGAAAGAAAGAAAGAAAGAAAGAAAGAAAGAAAGAAAGAAAGAAAGAAAGAAAGACATGGATGGATGGATGGATAGGTAGGTAGGCAGGCAGGCAGACATGATAGATGATAGAAAGATAGATAGATAATAGATAGATGGACAGAAAGAAAGACAGACATGAATAGATAGATAGATAGATAGATAGATAGATAGATAGATAGATAGATAATAGATAGATAGAAAGAAAGAAAAAAGAAAGGAGGGAAAGAAGGAAGACATGAAAAGAAATGGAAGAATGGAAGGAAGTTGGGAGGGAAGGGGGAAGGAAGGAAGGAAGGAAGGAAGGAAGGAAGGAAGGAAGGAAGGAAGGAAGGAACTCTGCTATTGTTGAGACACTGAGGAATCTGGGAAGGAGATATCTCTGAAGCGGAGAGCAATTGAGGAGTCACGGCTTGTCTTGTACCTCTTAAAATCACCAAGGTTGAAAAACTCTGGCCTAGTTAGTACTTGGACAGGAAACCAAGAGGAGATTCCCCCCTCCACAAAAAAAATATGTTGGTGGATTGAGAAGCCAACATCCCCAAAGAGAACAAGAAGACAAACCATTCCCATAACGATTGGCAAGAAAACAAGATGGCCTCTCCAATCCTGGGGTCCCCTGAGGCAGCCTTATTTTTTTTTTAATATTTGCAAGGCAGCTGCGGAGTGGGGAGACCAACCAGGAGGCAGGAGAAGAGTAGCAGAAATTCAGTTTGATTATTCTTCTGTACGAAGAAAGGAGAATGAGAAGAGAAGGCTGCTGGCGCCAGCCATAAAAATTGGGTTGCAGCAGGGAGGAAGGTGAGTAACAGAATAACAGAGTGCGAAGGGACCTCGGAGGTCATCTAGTCCAACCCCCTGCTCAGGCAGGAGACCCAGACAAATGGCTGTCCAGTCTCTTCTTAAAAACCTCCAATGTTGGAGCATTCACCACTTCTGGAGGCAGGTTGTTCCACTGGTTAATTGTTCTAACTGTCAGTAAATTCCTCCATAGTTCCAGGTTGCTTCTCTCCTTGATTAGTTTCCATCTGTTGCTTCTTCTCCTGCCCTCTGGTGCTTTGCAGAAGAGCTTGGCTCTCTTTTGTTTGGGGCAGCCCTTTAAATGAAAGGGGTCAACTCTATGAGGGGGGGAAAGCCTCAGAGATTGGAAAAGGAAAGGGGGGGAAAAACACACTCAAAGCAATTTGCAAAGAGTTCCTACCTGCTACCCCTTGAAAAATTCTACATGGCCCTTCAAAGGCCAGAAAGAGGGGAGACTTGACGTCTGGGTGAAGCATTTTGCAGTCCAAATCTAGCTGCCCTTCCAATCGGCAGCCACACACACAAAACGGCCTTCCAGTCCACCACGTCATCTCCGGTGCCACC
>CM044358.1:2792709-2820661 GCA_024294585.1 Vipera latastei
GAGAAGAAGAAGTAGTTGTTCTTCTTCAGATCCAGAGGTTGTGCTTTTGGCGTACAGACGACACACAAACCTCCGCGCGATTGGCCAGACTTCTCCCCAAACTGCTGTGAGATTAGAGATGCCGAAAGAAAACGGACAAGAGTTTGTTGGCTGTTGTTGCCCAGTGTCTTCCAGATGTGTTCCAACCAGCCTGCCCAACCTACCCAGCCAGCCTCCCCACATCTGGAAGTCCCAAAGCTGGAGACAGCTGAGCACACACACACACACACACACACACACACCCGCCCAGTTTCTCTGCGGGAGAAAAGATAGCCCTTCCATCAGCACATACTTGGGAGATTGCGGCAATCTTGGCTGAGAGAATGGAAAGGCTTCTGTTGTGCAACGTGCTTGCACAGCGTCTTCGAGAGGTGCCACTCCCGGGCAAGGCATGGAGGCCTCCAGCTGTTGGAGAGGGCCCCGGGCCATGCCCACATCCTTTGACCCTCGGGCCTTGTCTTCTGGTGGCCCACCAGTGGAAATGCATGAAATCCTTTCGGTCCTTTTGGACAATTAACCGGTGGAACAACCTGCCTCCAGAAGCGGTGAATGCTCCAACACTGGAGGTTTCTAAGAAGAGACTGGACAGCCATTTGTCTGAAATGGTATAGGGTCTCCTGCCTCAGCAGGGGGTTGGACTAGATGACCTCCAAGGTCCCTTCCAACTCTGTTAGTCTTTTATTCTGTCCTCTTGGTGAAGTCACTTATGCATCACTTATGGTGATCCAATGAAAGATTTTCAAGAAGCCACTGGACAGCCACTTGTCTGAAATGGTATAAGTCAAGATCTCCTGCCTGAGCAGGGGGCTGGACTAGAAGACCTCCAAGGTCCCTTCCAATTGTTACTTTGTTAACAGTTCCAGGAATAGAGCATGTCTAGTCTAGAGAAAAGCAGGACGAGTGGTGACAGGATAGCAGTCTTCCAGCATCTCAGGGGCTGCCCCAAAGAAGAGGGAGTCAAGCTCTTCTCCAAAGCGCCCGAAGGCAAGACAAGAAGCAACGGATGGAAACTCATCAAGGAGAGAAGCAACCTGGAATTAAGGAGAAACTTCCTGACAGTGAGAAAAATTCACCAGTGGAACTCCTTGCCTCCAGAAGCTGTGAATGCTCCAACACTGGACGTTTTTAAGAAGAGACTGGACAGCCATTTGCCTGAAATGGTATATAGGGTTTCGCTCAACATTGGAGGAAGACTTAATAAATAAATCAAAAGTTAGATTGTGCAGAATTCTAGACAGACTGACATTGAAAATGAAAGAGAAAGAAGATTCAGTATATTTTAGAACATACCTTTTATCGAGGGCTAGAAAAAAACGAGGTCGAGAGAAAGGGACTGAACGTGTATCAGTAAGTTAAATGTTGGAAACCCCCGACAATGTGTTCTTGATCCAATGTTAAGCATTTGTCTCGTTTAACGACTGAAACTTTGGGCTCAACTCTAGTCATAAGTCAAGGACTACTGAGAAGTTGAAACTAGCCAGGCAGGTTCGTTTTTGCACTGCCTCCTAAACCCCCTCCCCAGATTAAAAAAAACGTATCAAAAGTCAGGTTTAATTCCGTTCAAACTTTGCACGGCACGCAAATCCTTCGTCTGCTCCCGCCACAAAACGAACCACGAAATATAGCCATATCTCCGAGGTCCCTGAGGTCACGTAAGGGAAAGCAAAGGCTCTTTGTGTGGCCGGAGACGTTTTCAAGGCCGGGCTGACCCAGGGCCGGTTTTCGTGGGGGAAAAACAAAGTCCTGGAGCCTGGGGTTCTACCTGCAATTCTTCATCGTCTTTGCGGGGAGTAGTAAATGGAGAGGAATTGGTGAGAAGCAAGGGTTTCACCACACAAATAAGATGGATTTCTCTCTCTCTCTCTCTCTTTCTCTCTTTCTTTCTTTCTTTTTTTCTCTTTTCCCTTTTCTGCTCCAAAGTGCCAAATTACGACTCGCCCACCCCGGATCTTTGGTCTTTGCCCTGAACTTGGAGTTCGAGAAAATGGCAATTCTTTTTTCAAAACCAGACAGGAGTTATTGACTATTTAAGAGATACTGTGGACTGTCTCCTCATTAGAAAGTACCATCGGACAAAGTTTTTGGGCAGAGAGAGTAAGAATGTGTGTGTGGGGGGGAATATAAACACAGCAGGAAAATAGGATGAAAAGGATTACATTGGGGGGAGGGACAGAGAGAGAGAGAGAGAAGGAGGGAGGGAGGGAGGGAGGGAGGGAGGGAGGGAGGAAGGAAGGAAGGAAGGAAGGGGAAGAGAAAGGGAAGGGGAGAAGGGGGGGAGTAGGAGGAAGAGGAAACCAGTTAAGGAAAGGGAGGGAGGAAAGGAAAGGAAAGGAAAGGAAAGGAAAGGAAAGGAAAGGAAAGGAAAGGAAAGGAAAGGAAAGGAAAGGAAAGGAAAGGAAAGGAAAGGAAGGAAGGAAGGAAGGAAGGAAGGAAGGAAGGAAGGAAGGAAGGAAGGAAGGAAGGAAGGAAGGGGAAGGGGAGGGGGAGAAGGGGAAGTAGGAGAAAGTAGGAGGAAGAAGAAACCAGTTAAGGAAAGGGAGGGAGGAAATGAAAGGGAAGGGAAGGGAAGGGAAGGGAGGAAGGGAGGAAGGAAGGAAGGAAGGAAGGAAGGAAGGAAGGAAGGAAGGAAGGAAGGAAGGAAGGAAGGAAGGAAGGAAGAGGAAGGGGAGGGGGAGAAGGGAAAGTAGGAGGAAGAAGAAACCAGTTAAGGAAAGGGGAAAGGGAAAGGGAAAAGGAAAGGGAAAGGGGAAGGAAGGAAGGAAGGAAGGAAGGAAGGAAGGAAGGAAGGAAGGAAGGAAGGAAGGAAGGAAGGAAGGAAGGAAGGAATATGGAACAGCAGAGGAGGGGAGGGGAGGAAGAGGAAGAGGAAAGGAGTGAAGAGAGGAGAGGGAGGGAGGGAGGAAGGAGTGAAGGGAGGGAGAAAGGGGGAAGGGGAAGGGGAAGGAAGAGAAGAACAAGAGGAGTGACAAGAGAAGAATGGGAGACATTTAACCCTTTTCCAAAAGTGCCTCTGGAGTCTTTCCTGAGTTACCATGCTGGGGAAATCACTGTGAGTGTATAAACCAACATCTAGCCAGGACCAATCCACCCTTCCCCAAACTGCGCCCCCCCCCACAACATGTTTGCCCTGCAATTCCCAGAAAAACCTGGATCTTGCAATCGGAACAATGTTGGAGTGACCCAGCCTGGGAAAACCCCACTCTCCTTTCGTCACCCGCCAGACTTTGATCTCGTCTTTCAGGAGCTCAAGCGGGGAGGGGTTGGGGGGGTCTTTACCTCCTCTGCCATTCCCACAACCACCACGGGGGTGGGTGGGTGGTGGCAGGTTGCTGGTGACGGGAGCCCTGGGACCCCTGCAAAGTCAACACCGAGTCTGCAGGGCTGAAGGTAGCCTTGGCCTTGGGCCTCCCGCCTTCCGATCCAGCCCCTTCCAAACTTCTTTGCTGGGAAAAAGTTGGATTTTGTCCACCAATGATCGATTTTTTTCCTGTTCTGCTTTTTGCATCCATCACTCCACATTTCTGTTTACCAGGAGTTCTGGATGGCCCAACCAATTGTTTCTCAGCCTGAGCTCTCTTAAAAGGCATGGACTTCAACTCCCAGAATTCTCCAGAACTAGCTGGGGAATCCTGGGAGCGGAAGACCACCCATCTTAAAGCATGCCGGCTGGGGAATTCTGGGAGTTGAAGTCCACCCATCTTAAAGCATGCCAGCTGGGGAATTCTGGGAGTTGAAGTCCACCCATCTTAAAGCATGCCAGCTGGGGAATTCTGGGAGTTGAAGTCCACATATCTTAAAGCAGGCTGGCTAAGGAATTCTGGGAGTTGAAGTCCACATATCTTAAAGCAGGCTGGCTAAGGAATTCTGGGAGTTGAAGTCCACCCATCTTAAAGCATGCCAGCTGGGGAATTCTGGGAGTTGAAGTCCACATATCTTAAAGCAGGCTGGCTAAGGAATTCTGGGAGTTGAAGTCCACATATCTTAAAGCAGGCTGGCTAAGGAATTCTGGGAGTTGAAGTCCACGCATCTTAAAGCATGCCGGCTGGGGAATTCTGGGAGTTGAAGTCCACCCATCTTAAAGCATGCTGGCTGGGGAATTCTGGGAGTAGTAGTCCACCCATCCTCAAGCGCCAGGCCTGGGAAGCCCTGCTCTATGTTTCTGCTGCAGCATCGCCGCCCGCAAGCAGACCTTGTGCCCAAACGCCACATGCTCTTGAAACCATGTGCCGCCTTTGACCGCCGCAGGGCGTGGAGTTCTGACAACCAGCACATTCCTCGCTCACACCCTTTGTGTGCAAAGAAAGCGCCCGAGATTCTCAGCCCGGGCGGAGGGTGAGCAAGCCAGAGGGGCGAGATTTGCTTGTGTTGCTACCGCTGGCAAGCTGGTGTGTGTGTGTCTGTGTGTGTGTGTGTGTGTGTGTGTGTGTGTGTGTGTGTGTGTGTGTGTGCAGAGCAAGGAAGGCGTGACCAGCATGGGGAATGCCAGACCCCCCCGAGACACACTGCCTCTCACACACACAGCCACACACTCTCTGCCTTTCACTGCTTTCTCTCCCGGCTCCAGAGCTCTGAACAAAGATAAAACAGCCAGCGCTGAGCATCGGACAGCGCATAGCGCACTGTGAGCATCGCCACCCTCCTGATTTTGGGAGGGATCCGTGGACCCTCAAAATAAGGGCACCCCCCAGGAAAAATAGCATGAGGTGAGTTGCTGGCAGAGGGGGGGAGTAAGCATGCGAGATTGCTAAAATTGTCTTTGGGGTTTTTTTTGATGCCCTTTTGTGTTGTTCTCATGCGGGGGGGGGCCTTTTCTGGCAAGGCAACCGGGTCAAAGCTTCCTTGGTTTCTTTCCCCCAGGTTGGGGGAAAAAAGACACCTGTCAGTTTGGCTGTTTCGTTCAGAAGTGACAATGCACAGGGCTCCCTTTGTTGCTGTTGTTGTTGTTCTCCGTTCTTTAAAATCTCCTCCATACCCTGCAGGGTTTTTAATTTGACTTATATTTTATTTTTTTCCCCTTTCCCCCTTGCTGGGTGCGGATGGCAAGCATCAAGAACCGAAAAGTGGTTTTCTGGATTAAAATGTCTGTTCTGGGGAAGCCCGGGATTTGGTCTCAGGCCTTTCCAGAATATTGGCGAGCGGGAAGGTGGCATTGCAAAGAAAGATTCGGGATTTGTAAAGAAAGAGCTGGGATGGTCGGGAAAGATTTGCATCCAGGGCCGATACCCTCAGGTAGACACTGCAGGCCGCAGAGAGAGTTTTATTTACAGCTTTTCTCGATTTCTTCCTGGGATCACAGTGCAGCTGCTCGTTGTTGTTGTTTTGTTTTCTGTTTGTTTTTAAAAAGTGACTTTTGGCAAATGGATTGCAAGTTTTCCAAACCACGGGAACCCGCCTCCCTCACCATCCAAAGGACTCCGTTTTATTTACTTACTGATTCTGTCTTAGCCGCGCTAATCAAGCTTGCAACTGGTTTGTTTGCGAGGTTGGGAAATTCAGCCAGCCAGTAACAAACGTTTGCAAATTGTGGTGTTGAAACGGAGCGAGATTCGGAGCTGCGCAGAGCTGTTTCAAGGGAGAAGGGCAAGCTTGAGAGTTCCACAGCACTCTGGTCCTCCTAGTTAGGAATTGCGGGTGGGGGGGGGAAATGGAAGAAAACAAACTGTAATGAGAGACTTTTATTTGGCATTCAAAGGCGGGGAGACGATTGTAGCCTCTACTACAGGGGTCTTCAAACTTGGCCCCTTCATGACTTGCAGACTTCAACTCCCAGAATTCCTCAGCCAGCATGAGAGAACTATGACCCCCTTCATGACTTGCGGACTTCAACTCCCAGAATTCCTCAGCCAACGTGGGGGAACTATGGCCCCTTCATGACTGGCGGACTTCAACTCCCAGAATTCCTCAGCCAGCGTGGGGGAACTATGGCCCCCTCATGACTCGCGGACTTCAACTCCCAGAATTCCTCAGCCAGCATGGGGGAACTATGGCCCCCTCATGACTTGAGGAGTTCAACTCCCAGAATTCCTGAGCCAGCATGGGGGAACTATGGCCCCTTCATGACTTGAAGAGTTCAACTCCCAGAATTCCTGAGCCAGCATGGGGGAACTATGGCCCCTTCATGACTTGAGGAGTTCAACTCCCAGAATTCCTCAGCCAGCATGGGGGAACTATGGCCCCTTCATGACTTGAGGAGTTCAACTCCCAGAATTCCTCGGCCAGCGTGGGGGAACTATGGCCCCTTCATGACTTGCGGACTTCAACTCCCAGAATTCCTCAGCCAGCATGGGGAACTAAGCCCCTTCATGACTTGCGGACTTCAACTCCCAGAATTCCTCAGCCAGCATGGGGAACTAAGCCCCTTCATGACTTGCAGACTTTAACTGCCAGAATTCCTCAGCCAGCGTACCTGGCTGAGGAATTCTGGGAGTTGAAGTCCACAAGTCATAAAAGGGCCAAGTTTGAAGACCCCTGCTCTACTATTTATCTTGGTTTGCAATGAGGGTAACCAACTTTGCTATACCCGCAGGACGCTCTCCCGTTTTACAGATTTTAGGTCCCCAGGATATTTGAAAAAGTGGAATTTTAATTGCACATACCTCAATCCAAACCTATGTTGCAATCAGAGGACTACAAACTCAGCTGTTGCATTTGCAGCAAGATTGTCTTCAAAGGAGTAAAAAAAAAAATTCAAAATGGTGGCAGGGACAGACCACTCTTAAGTCCTGTCCCATTTTTAAGCGCCAGGCTAGAAAGCAGGAGATGGTGAGTTCTAGTTCCACCTTAGGAGTGAAAGCCTGCTGGGTGATTTTGGGCCAATCACCAGGAGACAGTGAGTTCTAGTCCCCCCTTAGGCATGAGAGCTGGCTGGGTGACTTTGGGCCAATCACCAGAGACGGTGAGTTCTAGTCCTGCTTTAGAGAGGAAAGCTGGCTGGGTGACTTTGAGCCAAGCACCAGGAGACGGTGAGTTCTAGCCCTGCCTTAGGCACAAAAACCATCTGGGTGACTTTAGGTCAGTCCCTCTCTCACCCCAACCCACCTCACAGGGCTGTTGTTGTGGGGAAAAGAGGAGGAGGATGTATGTTTGGACCTTGAGCTCGTTATTATAAATAATCTTATATTATTATGAAAATAATAAAGGCAGGCTATAACTGAATAAATACCTAAATAAACAAGTACAGAAATAAGAAGGGCTGGGCTCCAATCACAAGGTTGAAGCCACCGCCTTGACTTTTTTGACCCTCACCCAGTTGCCCCTGATTGCCCAACATCCTTAACCAAGTTGAAATGTTCATCTTGGCTTGATTTCCCTTTTTTCCCTGTGGATTAGCCTGCTGTGCAGATTTAGCTCAGTTTTCAGTTCTGTGTACCGTTTAACTTAGTTTACACTTAGTTTACAGTTCAATGCACTGTGTGAAAATTGGTGAATTCCACCGCCAGACTCACAACATTGCAAGAGGGCAGCCATCTGCAAAATTGCCAGATCTGTCACAAGTTGTTTATAGAAAATCGGAACAGAGAGATCACGGCTGGGATTTCTTGCTGCTGTTGTGTATTCAAAACAGTGTCTGTGACATTTTTCTCACTCTCTTGGACCCCTTTAAATCTGCTTGGGAGGGAATGTTCCAGAACATGTTTCTCGACATTAGGAAATTTTCAGAGGGGTGGACTCCAACACCCAGAGTTCCCCAGCCAGGATGCGTGGACTTCAGTTCCCAGAATTCCCCTGCCAGGATAGGACTTCAACTCCCAAAATTCCTCAGCTAGGATGTATGGATTTCAACTCCCAGAATTCCCCCAGCCAGGATATGAGGACTTCAACTCCCAGAGTTCCCCAGCCAGGATATGAGGACTTCAGCTCCCAATGTGCTGCCTGGAGAATTGTGGAAGTTGAAGTCCACCCACCTTAAATTGGCTGAAGTTGAGAAACACTGGTATAGACCAGGGGTAGGCAACTTTGGCTCTTTTATGACTTGTGGACTTCAACTCCCAGAATTCCTCAGCCAGCATGGAGGAACTAAGGCCCCTTCATGACTGGGGGACTTCAACTCCCAGAATTCCTGAGCCAGCGTGGGGGAACTATGGCCCCTTCATGACTCGTGGACTTCAACTCCCAGAATTCCTGAGCCAGCATGGGGGAACTATGGCCCCTTCATGACTCGTGGACTTCAACTCCCAGAATTCCTGAGCCAGCATGGAAGAACTAAGGCCCCTTCATGACTCGTGGACTTCAACTCCCAGAATTCCTGAGCCAGCATGGGGGAACTATGGCTCTTTCATGGCTTGTGGACTTCAACTCCCAGAATTCCTCAGCCATCATGCAGGAACTATGGCCCCTTCATGACTTGTGGACTTCAACTCCCAGAATTCCTGGGCCAGCATGCCTGGCTGAGGAATTCTGGGAGCTGAAGTCCACAAGTCATAAAAGGGCCAAGTTCGAAGACCCCTGGTGTAGTTCCTTGCCTGGCCTACCTTGTAGGGCCGGCAGTGTGTGTGTGGTGACACACAGGCATCACCGTGTCCTTGTTTTCCAGGTGTTTGTTGATTTGGGGCCTTTCTGCCGTGTGGCTGTTCGCAGCAGAGGCTGTTGAATTGAACGACATGTTTGGACAAATAATCTCTCCGGGTTATCCAGACTCTTATCCCAGCGATTCGGAAGTGACCTGGAACATCTCCGTGACGGAGGGGTTTCGTGTGAGGCTCTACTTCATGCACTTCGACCTGGAAGCCTCCTACCTTTGCGAATACGACTACCTGAAGGTGAGTCCACAAATGCATTTTCTGTCCTCGGGTGCCAGGTAAAACCTTGGGATTTTAATGGGTTAAAAATATATAGCCTGCTTTTCGTAACCGTTCAGGCTGGCGTATGCAATGCCCCTGTTTCCTATTGTCCCTATCACAACATCCTTGCAAGGTGGGACGGGCTGAGAGAGAGGGACTGGCTGGAAGTGACCCAGCCGGCTTTTATGCCTAAGGAGGGACTAGAACTCTCCGTCTCCTGTTTGATTGGCTCAAAGTCACCCAGCCTGCTTTCATGCTCCAGGTAGGACTAGAACTCACCGTCTCCTGGTGATTGGCCCAAAGTCACCCAATCGGCTTCCATGCTCAAGGTAGGACTAGAACTCACCGTCTCCTGGTGATTGGCCCAAAGTCACCCAGCCTGCTTTCATGCTTAAGGGAGGATTTGAACTCACGCTCTAGTACAGCATCTTCATCATTAGGCCAAACTGAACTGGGAGCATTTGGTTACTGAAAATTTAAGCCCGCACATTTTGCTTTATCTTTTCGTTTCTCGCATCTGAAAGGACACAGGGACATTGAGAAAAGCCTCCTGGGTTAGCTAAGATGGCTTAAAAAAAAACAAAACCCAAATCACGCTAAGCCATGAAATCCTATTTTGTGCTGTAGACTTAGTTTGCAGCTCAAACTAAGATTTCACAGCTTGGCGTGGTGTCCCGTTTGGGCAGTTTGTGGTTCAATGTCTTTTACAAAACTAACAATGCAAGCAGTACTCGCTTAACAACTAACTGAAGTTATGTCAGACTTTCCTCCCCGCCACCCCAAAGCAACTTATGACCTGGTTATTAAAGACAGACAGACAGACAGACCATGGTCACGTGATCCTATTTTGGGCAACCGGCTCACATTTGCAACGTCCCCTGTTCATCTAACCACGATGTTTTACCTTTTTGCCTGTTTCCTGTGTTTACTTCCATATTCCGGGGGGGAGGGGGGAAATACCCATTGAGTATAACAGATTCATTTAACGACCGTGGTGTTTGCTTAATGACAGCGGCCAAAACAGGTTGTAAAATCGTGAGCAGTCTTGCGGTGACCCACATAACAACCAGTACGCCTTACGAGTGGTCATTCCAGCCTCAATTAGGGTTCGTAAATTTAGGAAAAACCCCCCCCGTAGATTATTTGGTCTCCTGGTTAAACGTGCTGTGTGAATCACAACCTAAATCATTGAATTTCATTCGCCTCGTCGAGTCGGCGGCAGCATTCAGATAATAAGGTGTGGATTTGGGCAGAAAAATAACCCTTGGCTGCATTCAGCGAACAGACTCAGTTGGGTTTTAACCTGGGTTTGTGTCTTTGTGGCTTAATCTGGGTGCAAATCCTTTTTTGGGTGGGTTAATTTATAATTCAGGGTATTGTGCCAATCTCATATTTGAAGTTGTGTAGTAAAACCGTCTCGTCTTTCACTGGCCTGAATTTCCAGGGTGATATTGTGTGTGTATGGATGGATGGATGGATGGATGGATGGATGGATGGATGGATGGATGGATTTATTTATTTATTTATTTATTTATTTATTTATTTATTTATTTATTTATTTATTTAATAATAAGAATAAGAATAAGTTGGAAGGGACCTTGGAGGTCATCTAGTCCAACCCCCTGCTCAGGCAGGAAACCCTATACCATTTCAGACAAATGGCTGTCCAGTCTCTTCTTAAAAACCTCCAGTGTTGGAGCATTCACCGCTTCTGGAGGCAGGTTGTTCCACTGGTCAATTGTTCTCACTGTCAAGAAGTTTCTCCTTAGTTCTAGGTTGCTTCTCTGCTTGATTAGTTTCCATCCGTTGCTTCTTGTCCTGCCTTCAGGGGCTTTGGAGAATAGCTTGGCTCCTTCTTCTTTGGGGCAGCCCCTGAGAGACTGGAACACTGCTATCATGCCACCCCTCACGCTTCTCTTCGTTAAACTACACATTCCCAATTCCAGCAACCTTTCCCTATATGTTTTAGCCTCCAGTCCCCCAATCATCTTTGTTGCTCTTCTCTGCACTCTTTCTAGAGTCTCAACATCTTTTTTACATCGTGGTGACCAAAACTGGATGCAGTATTCCAGTCAGTCCTTCCTTCCTTCCTTCCTTCCTTCCTTCCTTCCTTCCTTCCTTCCTTCCTTCCTTCCTTCCTTCCTTCCTGGACAGCTATTTGTCTGAAATGGTGTAGAGTTTCCTGCCTGAGCAGGGGGTTGGACTAGATCTATTTATTTTATTTATTTATTTATTTTAATTCCATTTATATCCCGCCCTTCTCCGAAGACTCAGGGCGGCTTACAAGCTTAGCAGTAGCCTTCATTCTATGTATATGCCTGCTTATTAGGGCTTTCACACACACCCAAGCGGCATTATTACAAAGTCAGCTTAATTGCCCCCAACAATCTGGGTCCTCATTTTACCTACCTGGGAAGGATGGAAGGCTGAGTCAACCTTGAGCCTGGTGGGATGCGAACCTGCACTAATTGCAGGTAGCTGGTGTTACTTAAGGAGGCATTAGCCCACTGCTCCACCAAGGCTCTTTTTGACCTCCAAGATCCCTTCCAATTTTTATTTTTATTTTTATTTTTTAATTATTGTAAAACTTTTATTCATAAAACATGAACCTCAGTCAACTGAACACTCAAATTGACTGGCACTCATGGTTGACACGGGTTGCTGCCAGCATCCTAGGTATTAACCAGGTATCTCCTTAAAATGTAAGATGTTCCGAGCAGCACAGTTTTTTGTAGCTTTGCTGGAGTTATTGCAGGAAGCTGTTTTTCACACTTACAACCGTTGCAGCATCCCCATGGGTCACGCGATCAAAATTCCGACGCTTGGCAACTGACTCGTATTTATCACGGTCGCAGTGTCCCATGGGGGGGGCAATCCAGATTCACTTAACGACCGCGTGACTAACTTAATGACGGCAATGATTCACTTAACCACGGAGGCAAGGAAGGTCGTCCAATGGGGCGAAACTCACTTAACAAACATCTCGCTTAGCAATGGCAATTTTGGGCTCAATTGTGGCCGTACGTCGAGGACTACCTGTATTAATCCAATCCAGAAGGTAGCCACAATCAGTAACCAGGTTCAGTGTAAGAGGTTGTGTGAATGCAGCCCTTTTCATTGTATGAAATCTTCCAGGCCTGGACCTTGTGCTATTTGCATCGTCTCCCTTTCTCAATTGCACAATTCTGCTAAAAATGACAATTGTCTGTTGTTGCTTAGAATGTAAATGCCTTATAATCAGAGCAATACATTGTGTTAAAAACACAATAACAACCTTTGTCCCTTCAGATCGAGTTTGGATATTAACCCGGCTCGGTTTGGGCTGCAGATCAAAGGCTGCTCATCCCTAAATCTAATTCCACTATCTCATCTCCAGAAATCTATGTAGGCTGTCTCCAGCTTTGGTCTCTCAGATATACTGCTTTTGAACATGGGGTCTCTAAATTGTATTTTTGCAATGCACTTTGAATTTAAATGAGCTGGCTTGGTTAGGCATCTGCTGGGGACAATCCCTAAATAGTGAATTAGTAACTATCAGCCAGGAAGGGTTGAATTTTTGAACAAAGATTAACTTTCCAAAAGAACGGACGCAGAGAAGAGGCAGTCAAAGCTATTCTCCAAAGCACCTGAAAGCAGGACAAGAAGCAACGGATGGAAACTCATCAAGGAGAGAAGCAACCTGGAACTACAAGGACTTGGTTCCAGAAAGAGGGTGTTAAATATGTGAGGATCCACCACGTCTCTTGTGAATAGGAAGGACCTTCTCCACTCCTTTTCTAGATGTCCAGACTGACAGATGTCAAATTTGGATTCTACCAACCTCTCTAAGGCCCTGGGACATCCAAAGAGGTCCCAACTCTGGACGTCTGCCATCTTCTAGCATCCAATCGTTGTTGGGGCGATAGGAAATCTGTCGGAGGGTTTCCTGCAGCTTAATGGAGTCTAGAGGACTCCAGCAGATGCTAGAATATTCTTTACCCACCTTAGTGACTTGAAGACTTCAACTCCCAGAATTCCACAGCCAGCAGTGTTTATCAACCTTAGCAATTTGCAAACGTTGGGTTGAAACTCAACATTAAGAAAACCAAAATCATGGCATCTGGCCCTCTCAATTCCTGGCAAATAGATGGGGAAGAAATGGAAGTAGTGACAGATTTTATTTTCCTGGGCTCCAAGATCACTGCAGATGGGGACTGTAGCCAAGAAATTAAAAGACGCTTGCTCCTGGGGAGGAAAGCCATGGCAAATCTAGACAGCACGCTAAAAAGCAGAGACATCACCCTGTCAACAAAAGTGCGTATAGTCAAGGCTATGGTCTTCCCAGTTGCAATGTATGGCAGTGAAAGTTGGACCATGAGAAAGGCTGAGCGCCAAAGAATTGAAGCCTTTGAACTGTGGTGCTGGAGAAGACTCCTGCGAGTCCCTTGGACTGCAAGGCGATCAAACCGGTCAGTCCTAGAGGAGATCAACCCCGACTGCTCTTTAGAAGGCCAGATCCTGAAGTTGAAACTCAAATCCTTTGGCCACCTAATGAGAAGGAAGGATTCACTGGAGAAGAGCCTAATGGTGGGAAAGATTGAGGGCAACAGAAGAAGGGGACGACGGAGAAGGAGGTGGCTGGATGGAGTCACTGAACCAGGAGGCGTGAGCTCAAATGGACTCCAGAAGATGTTAATGGACAGGAAGGCCTGGAGGAACATTCGGACACGACTTCGCAACTAACAACAACAGCAATTTGAAGATGGCTGGACTTCAACTCCCAGAATTCCTCAGACAGTAGTGTTTATCAACCTGAGCGGCTTGAAGATTGGGGGGACTTCAACTCCCAGAATTCCTCAGCCAGCTTTCGCCTTCCAGACTCGTGGGAGCTGAAGTCCACCCATCTTCCAAGCTGCCAAGGTTAAGAAGCCCTGCTCTAAAGCAAGGAAACAAACCCAGGTTTTTCAGTGTCACAGTTAACATGCGCAAAGCAGCTCGGATGCTGACGGGGGGGGGGATTCTGGGAGTGGAAGTCCACCCATCTTCCAGCTTGCCCAGGGCCTAGAAGCCCTGCTAGCTTTCCTTCCCTAAGATCTCGTGGTCATCCTTCAGATGTTGGAACGTTAACACTTTTCTCTCAAAATGTCCTGTGGGGCCGAAGAGCTCGGTGGCTGTTTTGATGGCAACCCACAAATAATTTGGAATAACCAGAAAGTCAAAAGGGCCTTTTCAGCTGGAGAGGATTTATTGCTTCTGAGGCTGGAGCTAATTCGTATAAACATGAAGTCTGCATAAATGTGCAGATGTGGACAGACAGTGGTTTTGAAGCAATCCAGCCAAAATTACTAGTTTCCTTTCTCCCCCCCCCCCCCCCCGCCTCTCGATTTCTCAGTTTTTACCAGCAGCCGTTTCTCCGTTCCGAGTCTCTCCGTTCCCCGCAAACCGGCTTGCTTCATTCAGTTCGCTGAATTTGAAGCTTGTTTTCAAGTTGGAATTCAAATCTGTATCTAATCTGGGCCCTGTTCTTTTTCTTTCTTTCTTTCTTTCTTTCCCCCCACCCCACCCCACCCCCCCAGATTTAAGATCTGTGTCTTCAAGATTTGCCCGATATTTTTTACGATTCCCCAAACAGAATGGCGCCGTTCGTTGTATTTTCCTAAACACAGGTACTCCTCGACTTAGAGCTGTCATTTAGTGACCTTCAAAGTTACAACAGGACTGGGGGGGGGGGGAAATGAGTTATGACCGTCTTTAACACGGAGTTAGGACCCTTGAGGCATCCCCAGGGTCACATAATCAAATTTTAGACGCTTGGCCACTGACTCATATTTATGACGGTCGCAATGTCCCGGGGGGATCCCGCGATCCCCTTTTGTGACCTTCTGACAAAGCAAAGCCAATGGGGAAAAGCCGTATTCACTTTACAACCGTGTGGCTAACGTAACAACCGCAGTGATCCCCTTAACGACGGTGGCAAGAAAGGCCGTAAAACGGGCCAAAGCTCACTTAGCAGCCGTCTCACTTAGCAACAGAAATGTGAGGCTCAGTTGTCAAGTCGTAAGTTGAGGACCCCCTTTACATGCATTTCTCTATAGAAACATTTTTATTATCGTTGTTCGTCACACAGTCAGCCAGATGTTTATACTAGATCTGGGCTTTTTGTCCACCTATCAAGGACCTGGGGTGAGCAGCGGCGGTGTTAAAGCTCTCGTTCCAGGATGTAAGCTTGTCTAAGTCAAGCTGCCTTTTGCAATTGACTGATAGGGATTTGTCAATGCCCATGGTGGTTCATTGCGCAATCAGCCAGATGTTCAGACTGGATTTGGGATTTTTGTCCACCTATCCAGGTCTTTCCCAAGAACCTGAGATAGGCAGATGTTGTTTGAATGTTGCAGGATGGAAGCTGTTCTCCAAGCTGCCTTTTGCAATTGACTGAGGGTGATTTTGTCAATGCCGGGGATATTTCAGTGGTGCTCCAGTTGTTTTGGGATGGCACCCATGGCTAATACTATTAGTAGTAGTATCTGGGATAGGTTGTTTGATGGTCTCAGGGATATAACCGCAGGGTGTCAGCTGTTCCATGTAAAGCTGCCTTTTGCAATTGACTGATGGTGATTTTGTCAATGCCAATGGTTATTATTATTATTATTATTATTATTATTATTATTATTATTATTATTATTATTAAACTTTTATTGATAAAGCATGAAACTCAGTCAACTGAACACTCAAATTGACTGGCACTAATGGTTGACACGGGTTGCTGCCAGCGTCCTAGGTATCAACCAGGTATCTCCTTAAAATGTAAGACGTTCTGAGTAGCGCAGTTTTTTGTAGCTTTGCTGGAGTTATTGCAGGAAACTGCAATTTCTTCATGTGTTTTGCTTATTGTTGTTGTTGTTGTTATTATTATTATTACTGTTATTATTATAGTTCACTGCACAGTCATCCAGATGTTTAGACTGGATTTGGAATTTTTATCCACCTATTGTCCTTCCCGAGGACCTGAGAGAGGCAGATGTTGTTTGAATGTCGCAGGATGGAAGCTGCCTTTTGCAATTGACTGATGTTGATTTTGTCAAGGCCGGGAATATTCCAGTGGTGCTCCAGTTGTTTTTGGATTGCTGATATTATTATTATTATTATTATTATTATTATTATTATTATTATTATTATTATTATTATTATTATCATTATCATCATCATCATCATCATCATCAAATGTATTTGCCACCCATCTCATGATACAAGACAATGTTTTCCATTAGATGCTGGTTTAAAAGATGGATAAATTTATGGAAGGGTTCAGGGGGGAAAAAATGGAAATTAAAAGGAACGGTTCCTTGATTCTCCTAACAACAGCACAAACATGGCCTAATAAATTGTTGTTGTTTTTCTCCAGTGTAGCCTCCTGTTGTGTTCGTCTCGTCTCTAGCCCGCAGTAGAGACTGCTTACCGTACATTCATCCTTAAATATTCCAGCTCTGGAATAACGTTTACCCTCTTTTCCTCAGACACAATGTTGGCTCCTAAATCAGTGTTACTCAACCCTTGACCCCTGGAAGGTGGGTGGTCTTCCCCAGAATTCCCCAGCTAGCACGGATTCTTGGTCACCACAGAATTCTTGGTTAATGATATGGCCAGAGCTAGGATCTGCCCAACTCCTGGTTGCTACGGATATGTCCTTCTCCTTGGGTTGTTGGGTTGTCCCTGCGTAGACATGTTGGCTTGGAGATGGTTATGAGGTCCTGACAGATGGATCTGCATGTACAATCTTATAAGGTTCCTTGTAAACATGGGTTTAGGGGTCTTCCGACTTCATAGTTACGCTAGTCAGCCCTTAGCAACCATATAGATAGATGTTCTCCAGGAGAATCGGTCCCCAACTTAGTCCTTCAAGTCTTCTGTGTTCTCATCACCACGGTAACTGTCTATCTTCTTTCCTATTGGTTATCCACTTCTTCCCTCTCTTTCCATCTTTCCCAGCACGATGGGTTCCTCAAAGGAGCTGGTTTTTTGATTGATTGACTGGTTGCTTGATCAATCCATCATGTATCACCACGTATGTGTGTGGTGGTGGGGGAGGGGGGGTTGTCACCCTTTAGTGACTACATGGATAGGCCTTCTCTATGGTTAATCTGTCCCTAAGCAGGTCCCTCAGGTCTTCCAATGATGACCCCATCACCACCATAACGAGGTCCATCTTCTTTGCTGATGGTTGTCCTCTTCTTCTCTCTCCTTCCATCTTTCCCAGCATGATGGGTTCCTCAAAGGAGCTGGCTCTTTGGATTGATTGATTAACTGATTGATTGATTGATTGATCAATGCATCATGTGCCATCAGGTCAGGATCAACTTTTAGTGACTACATGGGTAGCTTTTCTGCATGGTTGATCTGTCCCTAAGCAGGTCCTTCAGGTCTTCCAAGGAGCTGGTGATGGTGGTCCTCATCACCACCATAACGAGGTCCATCTTCTTTACTGGTGGTGTCCTCTTCTTCTCCTCTCTCCTTTCATCTTTCCCAGCATGATGGACTTGGGTCCAAGGAGCTGGGTCTCTGCATTGATTGATTGATTGATTGATTGATTGATTGATCGATCAATGCATCATGTGCCATCAGGTCAGGATCAACTTTTAGTGACTACATGGATAGTAGGTTTGTCCACCCTGCCTACTTTCCCGATGGCAAGAAGGGACAGACAGCCAGAAACATTCCCACGACCCCTTCAAGGACCCCCACCCCCTTGGCCTTGGGGGGAGGGCTGATCATCCAGCCCAGAGTGAGCAGCCTTGGGACCATCGGCATTTGGGACGATGGGTCTCTTCTTCTTGACTGTGTGGTTTCCACAAATTACTTCCAGCCCGCCGTGGAATGCCAGACTCTTAATGAGGAACACAGTTGAGATATATATATATATATATATTTTCAAGAGATGGCCCAGACGCCCCTCAGCCCAATTAATGCATTCCAGGACAGGCCCGGAAGAGGTCAGTGGCCTCCTCCGGGGACGATGGGCCTGAGGAGGTTCCCATGAAATATCTTGAAGGAGAAATTCCCTTTTGCTTGCGCTTTTCCTAGTGCAAGGCGGGGCGGGGCGGGGGGGTTGAAGAGGAGCAAGCCGCAGCTCTGAGGGGTTTTCAGCCCATGCCAGGGGACAGTGCTGAGCTAGAAGTGGGGTTCATGTTTAGACACTCAAGGGGACCCCCGTGCTTGAAGCTGTCTGCGGTCCTTCGCCTTCTCAGCACAGCTTGGCTGGGTCAACACGCAATGTTATTCCACCTTGGCCACTTTAAGGTAGGTGGACTTCAAGTCCCAGAATTCCCCAGCCAGCCATGTCTAGGACTTGAAGTCCACCTATCCTGTAAAACAATAGCAAGGAATTCTGGGAGCTGAAGTCCACCCATCTTAAAGCAAGCTGGCTGGGGATTCTGGAAGTTGAAGTCCACGTATCTTAAAGCAGGCTGGCTGGGGATTCTGGAAGTTGAAGTCCACGCAGCTTAAAAGCATGCTGGCTGGGGAATTCTGGGAGTGGAAGTCCACCCATCTTCAAGCATGCTGGCTGGGGAATTCTGGGAGTGGAAGTCCACCCATCTTCAAGCATGCTGGCTGGGGAATTCTGGGAGTGGAAGTCCACCCATCTTCAAGCACGCTGGCTGGGGAATTCTGGGAGTGGACGTCCACCCATCTTCAAGCATGCTGGCTGGGGAATTCTGGGAGTTGAAGTCCACCTCTCTTAAAGCAAAGGCTGAGCTTTTCCTGGCTTCCTGGCTTCCTCCTGATTTTTCCACCATGATCTGGTGAAAGAGCTTCCTCTTCTCAGCCGATCCTCCATGCCAGCCCCTCTATTTTGCTCCCCCCCCCCAACTCCAGTCAGTGATAACTTTTTGCCTGTGGCCATCCGTCTCTTTCCCCAAATTGCCAAGGAGCGCAAGCAGGCCTCCGACTTAAACCACAGAGATATCTTACCGCCTGGTTCATCCACGGTCGTTTCCGTGGCGGACGGGCAGATTTTTCCATAATTCACCAAGGTCCCCACAGCTGACAGCTGATTACAGCCTTCGCCTTGGCAAGGTTCCCCTTTGGGGTCACGATGTCGACATGTTCACTAGAGAATATCTGTTCCCGTGGAAGAGCGGCGATGGCCAAAGATGGGAAGGGGGGGGGAAAGGGGGGGGGGAGAAAAAAGGTCGTCTCTTAAAACAGGGCTTTTCAACCTTTTCACCCATTGTACCACTTTTAGGATACGGCAACATCCGAGGACCACCAGTCGCCTAGCAAGGGGTCAAAAACTTAATGACCCAAAAAAAAGGAAAAAAAGGGATGAAGTACAGGTAGTCCTCGACTTACAACAGTTCGCTTAGTGAGTGTTCAAAGTTACAATGGCACTGAAAAAAGTGCCCCTCCCCCAAGCCACAGCCGAGCAAGACACCTGCCTGCCTGCCCGCCCGGCGGCGCTCTTCCTCCTGTCCGAGGTTTTCATGGTTGTGAGCATTTCTGTTGAGGATCAGCAACGGGGGTGAGGTGGGGGGTGTTTGGTTTTTATTCCCCCCCCCCCCGTCTGCTGGGTGGTTGCAGCAGGTTTTGGTCACTTCACATGACCCTGGGACACTGTGACCGTCGTAAATATGAATCAGTTGCCAACCATCTGAATGTAAATCACAAGACCCTGGAGATGCTGCAACATTCCAGCTGATCAGCGCTTCTTCTGGGCTCAGAAGCGCCAGGATTAGCGCTGAGCTCCAACTGGATCCTGGCGCTGATCCTGGCGCTTCCGCTGAGCCCTGACAGCCCTGCAGCTCCAGCCGTCTCTCGCTCCGGCTTGTGCGGTGCTGCCACCGGTTCAGCTCATTCCCCTCCCCGCTGCCACTTTTCTAGGAGGGTCACGTACCACCTGCCAGGTGCCAAGGTACCACGGGTGGTACCCGTACCACTGGTTGAAAAGCCCTGTGACTTAAAACAGTAAGAGCCAACCGTAATATAAGCCCCACAAGGAGAAAAATTCCTCGTGTGCCCTAATAAGCAGGCATATACATAGAATGAAGGCTACTGCTAAGCTTGTAAGCCGCCCTGAGTCTTTGGAGAAGGGCGGGATATAAATGGAATTAAAAAAATAATAATATTCCAGCTGATGTCTTTGCGGGTCTAATCACCCTTGGCCAATTAGGTATTCTGTTCTACTCTATTCTACAATAATATTTCCCTCTCCGGTCACCAGAATATAAAAAAAGATGCTGAGACTCTGGAAAGAGTGCAGAGAAGAGCAACCAAGAGGATCAGGGGACTGGAGGCTAAAACATATTAGGAAACGGTTGCAGGAACTGGGTACGTCTAGTTCAGGGGTCGGCAACCTAAAAAAGTAAAAGAGCCACCGGGAACCGGTTCCATCACAAATTTAAAAAACTGGGAGCCGCGTGCGTGTGTCCATGCACGCGCACGCGCAAAAAACATTTTGCGCATGCGCAAAATGGTTTTTTGCGCATGCGCGGACGCACGCGGTCGCCATTTTTTTTAAAAAGTCAGATGCAACCGGTTCCCGGTTGCCCGACGGCGACGGCCCGTCTGCAAAGCTGCCGCTTTCGGCAGCTTTGCAGACGGGCCGCGGCAGCTTCATCAAAGAACGAGGCCGCGGCCCGTTCGCGCGGAGGTACGCGCGCACCTCTCCAAAGGTTTGGGGAGGTGCGCGCGCAGCTCCGCCCATTCGGGGAGGTGCGCGCGCACCTCTCGGAACGGGCCGCGGCATCGCTCTTTCAGGAAGCCGCCGTGGCCCATCTGCAAAGCTGCCGCTTTCGGCAGCTTTGCAGACGGGCCGCAGCAGCTTCCTCAAAGAACGACGCCGCGGCCCGTTTGCGCGGAGGTACGCGCGCACCTCTCCAAAGGTTTGGGGAGGTGCGCGCGCACCTCTCGGAACGGGCCGCGGCGTCGCTCTTTCAGGAAGCTGCCGTGGCCCATCTGCAAAGCTGCCGCTTTCGGCAGCTTTGCAGACGGGCCGCGGCAGCTTCCTCAAAGAACGACGCCGCGGCCCGTTCGCGCGGAGGTACGCGCGCACCTCTCCAAAGGTTTGGGGAGGTGCGCGCGCACCTCCGCCCATTCGGGGAGGTGCGCGCGCACCTCTCCAAACGGGCGGTGCCACTCTCCATTTGGAGAGGTGCGCGCGCACCACTGCCCGTTCGAAGAGGTGCGCGCGCACCGGGCGGCTGGGAGCCGCAGGAGACGGCTCAAAGAGCCGCATGCGGCTCCGGAGCCGCGGGTTGCCGACCCGTGGTCTAGTTTAATGAAAAGACATGAGAGCAGTCTTTCAATATTTGAGGGGCTGCCCCAAAGAAGAGGGGGGCCGATCTATTCTCCAAATGAAACACCAGAAGGGAGGACAAGAAGCGACGGATGGAAACTAATCGAAGAGAGAAGCAACCTTGAACTAAGGAGGAATTTCCTCACAGGGAGGCCAATAAATCAGAGGAACAGAAGTTGCCTCCAGAAGTTGTGGGTAATCCATCCATGGAAGTTTTTAAGAAAGACTGGACAACCATTTATCTGAAATGGTGTAGGCCAGGGGTAGGCGACCTCGGCTCTTTTATGACTCATGGACTTCAACTCCCAGAATTCCTCAGTCAGCTAGGGGTAGGCAACCTCGGCTCTTTTATGACTCGTGGACTTCAACTCCCAGAATTCCTCAGTCAGCTAGGGGTAGGCGACCTCGGCTCTTTTATGACTCATGGACTTCAACTCCCAGAATTCCTCAGTCAGCTAGGGGTAGGCAACCTCGGCTCTTTTATGACTCATGGACTTCAACTCCCAGAATTTCTGAGTCAGCTATGCTATGCTGGCTCAGGAATTCTGGGAGTTGAAGTCCATGAGTCATAAATGAGCTGAGGTTGCCTACCCCTGGTATAGGCTCTCCTGTTCGAGCAGGGGTCGGACTAGAAGACCTCCGAGGTCCCTTCCAGCTCTGTTATTCAACGATTATTCTTCCTTTTGGGGGGAAGGAAAAGCAAGCTGTGGTTTGCTCCCTTTTCAGCTCCTGCAGGGGACATCAAGGTCCTGAGTAGCCAAGATTCAACGTTGGCCTGAAAGTTTGGGGGGGTTCAGCCCACATCATGCTCCAGGGAAGAAATCAGATTGCTCCCCCCCCCCAAAACCTATCAAGCTTGGCGGCGGACATGCTATAATACGGTTATTTCTTCCAGCCTTCCTTAATTTGGGGGGGAGCCTTGGTGGAGCCTTGGTGGAGCAGTGGGCTAATGCCTCCTTAAGTAACACCAGCTGCCTGCAATTAGTGCAGGTTCGAGTCCCACCAGGCTCAAGGTTGACTCAGCCTTCTATCCTTCCGAGGTCGGTAAAATGAGGACCCAGATTGTTGGGGGCAATTAAGCTGACTTTGTAATAATGCTGCTTGGGGTGTGTGTGAAAGCCCTAATAAGCAGGCATATACACAGAATGAAGGCTACTGCTAAGCACATTGGTTTGTGCTTAAATTGTAAGCCGCCCTGAGTCTTCGGAGAAGGGCGGGATATAAATGGGATTAAAACATTTGGCTTTTCCGCTGGCCTCAGAGAGGCAAAATTTAGAGGGTCTTGAGGAGTTTCTGTTGAAACTGAGGCTTGTTGGCGTTATGGCTTGTTGGCTTTATGGCTGCCACCCAGCACGGAGAGTTCACATCAAAACATTGCAAGCATGCCCTGGTTTTGGCTTCCCAGTTCTCTGGCCACTGAGCCATTTGTCAAAAGCAGGAGGAATCTGGACGGGCAAAGGGATTGCTGTGTGCAGCACAAGAGCTTGCTAATGGGTGGGTGGGGGGAGGAGGAGGAGGAGGAGGAGGAGGAGGAGGAGGAGGAGGAGGATTGTGCAGACCTGTTTGCTCTTTGAGTGACCCGACTATGTAACATCATCAGTGCTAGAAGGGAATGGGGTTTGTGGAGAGGAGGAGGAGGAGGAGGAGGAGGAGGAGGAGGAGGAGGAGGAGGAGGAGGAGGAGGAGGAGGAGGAGGAGGAGGAAGCAAAGCAGGCAAAGGATGCCACCAACCAACCAGCCAGTCTTCTATCTTCCACTGAGCAGAGCTGCATAAAGAGCAAATGAGTGCAATTTGGAACGGCACCAACCTGTTTTGGAAGATCTCCAGAAGGCTGGCCAGGAGTGGTGCCCACTAAATCAGCCCTTTGCTCTCCTCTCCTATTAATTTAATGGCTTATTAGCTAGTGGGAGGGACAGGGGCATCGCCCACCCCCCACCCCCGTCCTGCCCAATTTCACAATCACTGCACTTTTCGCTCTGTAAATTCAGATCCAGTGACAGTTCCCGCAGAGTTCTGTGAGTAATTCACAGAGGCTTCATCGTCCCTCCTTGGCGTGAATTTCTGCCCGTTTCCTATAATTCGGGGGCTGCAGCTGCCAAAAAAGCCAACACAGTACTGGGCTGCATTAACAGAGGGAGAGAATCAAGATCACGTGAAGAGTTAATACCACTTTACAAGGCCTTGGTAAGGCCACACTTGGAATACGGCATCCAGTTTTGGTCACCACGATGTCAAAAAGATGTCGAGACTCTGGAAAGAGTGCAGAGAAGAGCAACCAAGATGATCAGGGGACTGGAGGCTAAAACATACAAGGAACGGTTGCTGGAATTGGGTATGTGTAGCTTAACGAAGAGAAGGACGAGGGGGGATATGATAGCAGCCTTCCAGTATCTCAGGGGCTGCCCCAAAGAAGAGGGAGTCAAGCTATTCTCCAAAGTGCCAGAAGGCAGGACAAGAAGCAAACAGATGGAAACTCATCAAGGAGAGAAGCAACCTGGAACTAAGGAGAAACTTCCTGACAGAACAATTAGCCAGTGGAACAACCTGCCTCCAGAGATGGTGAATGCTCCAACTCTGGAAGTTTTTAAGAAGAGACTGGACGGCCATTTGTCGGAAATGGTGTAGGGTTTCCTGCCTGAGCAGGGGGTTGGACCTCCAAGGTCCCTTCCAACTTTATTATTTATATGTATAAATACACACACACACATACACACACACACACACATATATATTATTATTTTATTATTCAAATATTGAAAAGCATTTCCGAGTGGTCACCCATCCATCCTGCTTATTTTCTTTCTTTCTTTCTTTCTTTTTTTTTAAAAAAAGCCTTTTCATGATTTTAATTTGTTTTAGAGAGCGTGTAAAAAACACACCGACGAACAGGAAAACCGTAGGAAAAGGGAGAAAGAAAAGAGAGAAAAAGGAAAAGCAAGGGAAAAACCAAAGTGTAAACTTCCCTTTTTTTTCTTTTCAGCAGGATAAAGCACCGAGTACAGTTAGTCCTCCACTTACGACCACAATGGAGGGCAAAATTTCCATTGCTAAGCAAGACAGTTGTTGTTAAATGGGTTTCGCCCCACTTGATGACTTTCCTTGCCACTGTTGTTAAGCGAATTGCTTTGGTTGTTAAGTGAGTCACGGTCGTTAAGTGAATCCATCTTCCCCCCCCCGGACTTTGATTGTCAGAAGGTCACAAAAGGGGATCACGTGAGCCCGGGGGACGCTGCGACCGTCATAAATACGAGTCCGTGGCCAAGCGTCTGGATTTTGATCATGTGACCATGAGGGGATGCTGCAACGGTCGTAAGTGTGAAAAACGGTCTTAATTCACTTTTTCCAGGGCTGCTGTAACTTTGAACGGTCGCTAAACAAACGGTTGTAAGTCGAGGACAACCTGCAGAGTTAAAACTACCGTCTTAACTGGACGTTTCTAGAACAGCCAACTGGTTTAATCAGTTAAAATTTCATTTTTTTTTCCTTTGTCAAGCAATAAGGACAAAAGTCTCTGCGGGATGAGGTCAAAAGAGTCAAGATGGTAACGTGCCATTAAAGCTCCACCCCCTTTTATGCAAATGCACATTACATTTAATCATCAGTTAAATAGGCTGAGCTTCAATTTGAGTCTGGTGCTTAATTAAGGGGTTGGACTAGAAGACCTCCAAGGTCCCTTCAACCCTATGATTCTATGTTCTGTGTTCATTAATACTATTCTGGACACCATCTTTGACTTTGGGGTCCATTTCCTACAGACAGGCCTGCAAAGGGTTCAATAGAATAGAATAGAGCTGGAAGGGACCTTGGAGGTCTTCTAGTCCAGCCCCCTGTCCAAGCAGGTGAACCTATACCATGTCAGACAAGTTATTGTCTCTTTTTAAAAACTTCCAGCAATGGAGCACCCGTGATTTCTGGTGGCAAGCCGTTCCACTGGTTAATTGTCTTCACTGTCAGGAAGTTTCTCCTTAGTTCCAGGTTGCTTCTCTCCTTGGTGAGTTTCCAACCATTGTTTCTTGTCCTGCCCTCTGGTGCTTTGGAGAATACGTTGACCCCTTTTCCTTGTGGCAGCCCCTCAAATACTGGAATAACTGCTATCATGTCTCCCCTATTTCTTCTTTTCTCTCGACTGGCCATACCCAAATCCCGCAGCCGTTCTTCATATGTTTTAGCCTCCAGGCCTTGGATCGTCTTAGTTGCTCTTCTCTGCATTTTTTCCAAGGCCTCCACATCTTTTTTGTAGCATGGTGACCAAAATTGGCTGCCGGTGTGGCCTCACTAGGGTTTTACCAAGCGGTACTAATACTTTGCCTGATCTTGCTTCTATGCCTGTTTATGCAAGCCAGGATTGTGTTAGCTTTTTGGGCTGCTGCCGCACACAGCTGGCTCACGGTCAAGTGATCGTCCACTCGGACTCCAAGGTCCATCTCGTTGTTGTTGTTTAGCTGCGAAGTTGTGTCCAACCCATCGCGACCCTATGGACAACGTTCCTCCAGGCCTTCCTGTCCTCCACCATCTTCTGGAGTCCATTTAAGCTCACGCCTACTGCTTCAGGGACTCCATCCAGCCACCTCATTCTCCGTCGTCCCCTTCTTCTCTTGCCCTCCACCTTTCCCGGCATTAGGCTCTTCTCCAGTGAGTCCTTCCTTCTCATTAGGTGGCCAGAGGATTTGAGTCTCAACTACAGGATCTGGCCTTCTAAAGAGCAGTCGGGGTTGATCTCCTCTAGGACTGACCGGTTTGATCGCCTTGCAGTCCAAGGGACTCGCAGGAGTCTTCTCCAGCACCAGAGTTCAAAGGCCTCAATTCTTTGGCGCTCAGCCTTTCTTACGGTCCAACTTTCACTGCCATACATTGCAACTGGGAAGACCACGGCCTTGACTATACGCACTTTTGTTGACAGGGTGATGTCTCTGCTTTTTAGTGCGCTGTCTAGATTTGCCATGGCTTTCCTCCCGAGGAGCAAGCGTCTTTTAATTTCTTGGCTGCAGTCCCCGTCTGCGGTGATCTTGGAGCCCAGGAAAATAAAATCTGTCCCTACCTCCATTTCTTCCCCATCCATTTGCCAGGAATTGAGAGGTCCATCTCACAGTCACTGTTTCTGAGCCGGGTCTCGCCCAGTCTATATTTGTGCCTTTGTTTTTTTCCTGCCTAAATGTAAAAGTTAGCTTTTCTCCACATTCAAACTCATTTTGTTGGACAGGGCCCGTGGTTCAAGTGGGTCAAGATCTTTTTGGATCCTGAGTTTGTCTTCTGGGGTGTTGGCTACTCCTGACAGTTCGGTGTCGTCTGCAGATTTGATGAGTTCCCCTTTGACTCCCTCCTCTAAGTCATTGATGAAGAGATTGAAGAGTTAAGTGGGCCTAAGACGGAGCCTCGTGGCACCCCCACTGCTTACTTCTCTCCATGTGGATGTGGTGCCCTTGAGGACTACTCGCTGAGTACCGTTTGCCAGCCAGTTACAAATCCGCCCAATGGTGATGTTGTCTATTCCATCTTTTTCTAGCTTACCGAGGAAAAGGTGGTGGTCTACTTTATCAAATGCCTTGCTGAAGTCTAAGTATACGACGTCCACAGCCTTCCGCTGGTCTACTAGTTTAGGTCACTTTATCGAAGAATGAAATAAGATTGGTTTGGCCTGATCTGTTTTGAAGAAACCCGTGCTGGCTACTGGTTTATAACTATGTTTGCTTCTTGTCGTTCCCAGATCTGTTTTTTTTTTATTATTATTATGTTTCACATTACAATCAGAATAGAGCTGGGAGGGACCTTGGAGGTCTTCTAGTCCAACCCCCCCTGCTCAAGCAGGAGACCGTAGCCTAGACCAGGGGTAGGCAACCTCGGCTCTTTTATGACTCATGGACTTCAACTCCCAGAATTGATTTGAGCTTAGATTGTAAGCCGCCCTGAGTCTTCGGAGAAGGGCGGGATATAAATGGGATTGAAATAAATAAAATAAAATAAAATAAATAAAAGAGCCGAGGTTGCCTACTCCTGGCCTAGACCATTTCAGACAATTGGCTGTCTCTTCTTCAAAGCCTTCTTCAAGGAAGGAAGGAAGGAAGGAAGGAAGGAAGGAAGGAAGGGAGGGAGGGAGGAAGGGAGGATGGGAGGGAGGATGGGAGGGAGGGAGGAATAACAGAATTGGTGACCTCGGAGGTCATCTAGTCCAACCCTCTACTCGAGCAAGAGACTCTATGCCAGGGGTGTCAAACTCAATTTCATGGAGGGCCGCATCAGCATTGCGGTTGCCCTCAGGGGGGTGGGTGGGTGTGGCCTGGGTGGGCGTGGCCTACTGGGTGGGCGTGGCTAGAGTGCGTATGGCCTACTGGGTGGGCGTGGCCAGCTCTACATCGTTGGCATCAAGGGGTGCCTATGGGGGCCTGGGCAGGAGTGGGACAGATCTGGGGGTCTCTGGCAGAAGGAGGGTCTCTGGGCCAGGGCCAAGGCAGTGGGGGCCGTTCCCTCACTGTTTCCCAGGATGGCTTCGCGGACCACATGAAACCACTTCGTGGGCCGGGATCCGGCCCCCGGGCCTTGTGTTTGACATGTCTGCTCTATGCCATTTCTAGACAAGTGGCTGTCCAGTCTCCTCTTAAAAAACCTACAGTGATGAAGCACACAAAACCTAAGGTGGCAAGCTGTTCCACTGGTTAATTGTCCTCAGTGTCAGGAAGTTTCTCCTTAATTCCAGGTTTGCTTCTCTCTTTGTTCAGTTTCCATCCGTTGTTTCTTGTCCTGCCCTCTGGGTTGCTTTGGAAAATACCGTAAGCTGATTCCCTTCCTCTTTGTGGCAACCTCAAAGCGAAACATGCAGAAAAGCATGACAGGAAAACAAAATCATATGAAATAAATGTAGATTGAAGG
>CM044358.1:2821161-2861161 GCA_024294585.1 Vipera latastei
AAAGGAATAAAAGGGAAGGGAGAGGAGAGGAAAGGAAAGGAAAGGAAAGGGGGGAAAGGAAAGGAAAGAAAAGGAGGGAGAGAGAAGGAGGAGGGGGAAGAAAGAAGGAAGGTAGAAAGGAATTGGACAAGGAGGAGGGGGGAAAGGGAGGGAGGGAGGAGGAGGGGAAGAAATAAGAAAATAAGGAAGGAAGGAAGGAAGGGGAGGAGGAGGAGGTGAAAAGAGGGAGGGAGGGAGGAACGAAGGAAGGAGAGGAGGAGGATGCGGAAAAGAGATGGAGGGAGGAAGGAAAGAAAGAAGGGAGGGAGGGGAGAAGGAAGGAAGGAAGGAAGGGAAACAAATCAGCTAACCAATCAGTTTTGCTGGCTGGGGAATTCTGGGAATTGAAGTCCACCCATCTTTAAGTCCACAAGCTTGAGAAACCCTGCCTTCACGTAGGCTGTGCAAGCAGACTTCAAGAGACCCAGGTCAAGACTTACAGGTGTGTTCACGCCACATGTTGTGCGGGGTGCCGTAGCGCTAATCCTGATCGGAGTTGCGCGAATGCCTGGCGGAGGGGATCGCAAGCGCTGTGCCTATGCGTAGTTTCTCTCAACGCAGCCTATTCCGTTAGTTGGTGACGGATTGTGTGAGCCTGGAAAAGTGGGTTTAGTATGTGGTGTGAACACATCAGCAAAAAACAGGCAGGTGAGACCAGAAAGGGCACCAAACAGCTTCTAGGGTGCCCTCCACTCCACAACATTATGGGATGTTGCAGAGCGGGGGTGGGCAATTACAGGTAGTCCTCAACATAGGACCACAATTGAGCCCACCATTTTCTGTCGCTAAGCAAGACATTCGTTCAGTGGGCTTTGCTCCATTTTGTGACCGTTGTTAAGTGAATCACTCCAGTTAGTAACATGGTTGTTAAGTGAGTCTGGATTCCCCATGGACTTTCCTTGCCAGAAGGTTGCAAAAGGGGATCACGTCACACACACACACACACCCCAAGACTCTGCAACCGTCATAAATACAAGTTCAGCGGCCAAGCGTCTGAATTTTTATCATGTGACCCCGGGGATGCTGGAAGAGTCGTAAGTATGAAAAACGGTCGTAGCTCGCTTGTTTAAGTGCCGTTGTAAGTTCAAGCGGTCACTAAATAAATGGTTGTAAGCCGAGGACTACCTGTATATTTTCCCAAGTGGTCACGTGGGAAAGTGGGACTCTCATGCAGGGGACAAACCAATAGGGGAAGGGGGTAACCCGCAGACCATAATATGTCCAGATCTCATCTATAGCCAAGAATTCACTTTTGATGCTAGTTACCAAGAATACATGACAGCCACAGAAGATGATTTGAAGAAGCTTTGAGACACACAGGTAGGTTTAGAATAGAATAGAATAGAATAGAACAGAAAATAGAATAGAATAGAATAGAATAGAATAGAATAGAATAGAATAGAATAGAATAGAATAGAATAGAATAGAATAGAATAGAAAATAGAATAGAGTAGAGTAGAGTAGAGTAGAGTAGAATGGAATGAATAGAATGGAATGGAATGGAATGGAATGGAATGGAATGGAATAGAATAGAATAGAAATAGAATAGAATAGAATAGAATAGAATAGAATAGAATAGAATAGAATAGAATAGAATAGAATAGAATATAGAAAAGGAATAGAATAGAATATAGAAAAGGAATAGAATAGAATAGAACAGGACAGAACAGAACAGAACAGAACAGAACAGAACAGAACAGAACAGAATAGAATAGAATAGAATAGAATAGAATAGAATAGAATAGAATAGAATAGAATAGAATAGAATAGAATAGAATATAGAAAAGGAATAGAATAGAATATAGAAAAGGAATAGAATAGAACAGAACAGAACAGAACAGAACAGAACAGAATAGAATAGAATAGAATAGAATAGAAGAATATCTATGGAATATCAGGGCTAGAAAGGAGAGGGGCTTCGTGGAGAGGAGGAGGAGGAGGAGGAGGGAGGACTTGATCTCCTTGGTGCTCTCTGAGCTGGGTGGTTTTCTTGTAGGCATTTCATTCCCCAGCTAGGTAGCAACATGAGTGCTAGAAGGGAGAGAGAGGAGGAGGACTGTGGGGTCCTTCGTGGTCTCTGAGCTGGGTTCTTTTCTTGCAGACATTTCATGGCCCAACTAGGTAACATCATCAGTGCTAGAAGGTTGAATGCTAACCCCTTTCTCTTCTACACTGATGATGTTCCCTAGTTGGGTCATGAAACGTCTGCAGGAAAACAACCCGGCTCAGAAAGCACCAAGGATTCCTCATTTCTCTTCCTCCTCCTCCTCCCTCCCTCCCTCCTCCTCTCCTCCTCCTCTTCAACCCCCAATCCTTGTAGCACTGATGACGTTACCTAGTTTGGCTTATGAAACGTCTGCAAGAAAAGAGCCAAGCTGAGAGGGCACCAAGAACCCCACAGTCCTTCTCCTTCTCCTCCCCTTTTCCTTCTCCACTCCACAAACCCCCCCCCTGTCCTGTCACTGATGATGTAACATAGTTGGGCAACGAAATGTCTGCAGGATAACAACCAAGCTCAGAGCGCACTCTTCATTTCAACCCTGAGCGATTAATATTCTTTATTAGTAAGTGGTTTGAAAGGGCCATCTGGCTCGTGGGCTACAAGAAGCCCTGGCTGGATCGGAAAACTGAAACCCATAGTTTTCTCCTACTACACGTGTGTGGGGTGTGCATCACAACCCATCTGTCTCTTTGGCGGTGTGATTCATGCAAAACTGTGGAGGTGCCACCCGCTAATGTTTTTTTGATTGTGGAGATCATCCCGGAACAATCTCATCCAGCCATCCAGAAATGGGAGCCATCTCAGCTCTCCCTGGAGAATCTCCTGCTACTCACTGTTGTAGGTGGCTTCTGGGGGCGTGAGATGCTTGCGTTTCACCTTGACCACCTCCATCAACAAACAGGTTCAGGAGATGTGTGGAAAAGCTGGAGAATGGAATGGAATGGAATAGAGTAGAGTAGAGAGTAGAGTAGAACAGAATAGAAAAAAAACATGGAATGGAATGAAACAGAATGGAATGGAATAGTATAGAAAGGAGAACATGGAATGGGATGGAATAAAGTAGAGTAGAAAGAAAACCAAGCTCGTGGCATCCGGCCCTCTCAATTCCTGGCAAATAGATGGGGAAGAAATGGAGGTAGTGACAGAATTTATTTTCCTGGGCTCCAAGTTCACTGCAGATGGGGACTGTAGCCAAGAAATTAAAAGACGCTTGCTCCTCGGGAGGAAAGCCATGGCAAATCTAGACAGCACACTAAAAAGCAGAGACATTTATTTATTTATTTATTTAGTTAGTTAGTTAGTTAGTTAGTTAGTTACATTTATATACCGCCCTATTCCCTGAGGACTCAGGGCGGTTTACAGGAAATTAAAAAATCCACCATACAAAAGTTAAAAAACCAAATTAAAAAATATTAAATTGACCCTGTATACTTAAAACCCCAATTAAAAATTTCTCCTCAGCCTGGGCCTGAGAGCTCAAAGAGCCAAGTCTTCAGGCCCCGGCGGAATGATCGGAGGTCGGGGGCAGTCCTCAGCTCCACCGGCAGCTGGTTCCAGAGGGCAGGCGCACCCACTGAGAAGGCCCTATCCCTGGGTGTCACCCGCCGGCAATCTCTCACCGGGGGCACCCTGAGCAGACCCTCCCTGTGGGAGCGCACTGGGCGAAGGGCATTTGATGCCGGCAGCAGGTGTTCCCTCAGATAATCCGGACCCAAGCCATTTAAGGCTTTATAGGTAATAACCAGTTGACATCACCCTGTCAACAAAAGTGCGTATAGTCAAGGCTATGGTCTTCCCAGTTGCAATGTATGGCTGTGAAAGTTGGACCATAAGAAAGGCCGAGCGCCAAAGAATTGAGGCCTTTGAGCTGTGGTGCTGGAGAAGACTCCTGCGAGTCCCTTGGACTGCAAGGCGATCAAACCGTCAGTCCTAGAGGAGATCAACCCTGACTGCTCTTTAGAAGGCCAGATCCTGAAGCTAAAACTCAAATCCTTTGGCCACCTAAGGAGAAGGAAGGACTCACTGGAGAAGAGCCTCATGCTGGGAAAGGTTGAGGGCAAGAGAAGAAGGGGACGACAGAGAAGGAGGTGGCTGGATGGAGTCACTGAAGCAGGAGGCGTCAGCTCAAATGGACTCCAGAAGATGGTAGAGGACAGGAAGGCCTGGAGGAACGTCGTCCATGGGGTCGCGATGGGTCGGACACAACTTCGCCAGTAGCAACAACAGAGAGTAGAGTAGTACAGAACAGAACAACAGAACAGAATGGAATGGAATAGAATAGAATAAGAAATAATAGAATAGAATGGAATGGAATAGAATAGAATAGAATAGAATAGAATAGAATAGAATAGAATAGAATAGAATAGAATAGAATAGAATAGAATAGAATAGAATAGAATAGAATAGAATAGAATAGAATAGAATAGAGCTGGAAGGGACCTTGGAGGTCTTCTAGTCCAGCCCCCTTGCTCGAGCAGGAGAACCTACACCATTTCAGACAAGTGACTGTCCAGTCTCTTCTTAAAAACCTCCAGTGATGGAGTGTCCACGATTTCTGGTGGCAAGCTGTTCCACTGGTTAATTGTCCTCACTGTTAGGAAGTTTATGAGGTAGTCGACTTACAACCATTTGTTAGTGACTGAAGTTCCAACCGCCAGGGGTAAAAAGGTGACTTCTGACCATTTTTCACACTTGCAACCGTTGCGGCATCCCTCACAGTCCCGTGAATCAAAATTCACACGCCTGGCAACGGACTCATATTTATGACGGTCTCAGCATCCTGGGGTCACACGATCCCCTTTTGTGACCTTCTGACAAGCAAAGTCAGTGGGGGAAGCCGGATTCAGTTAACAGTTGTGTGACTGACTTAACAATTTCCTTCACAACTGTGGGAAGAAAGATTGTAAAACGCAGCCAAATTAACCTAGCAACAGAAAGTTTGGGCTCAGTCGTGGGCCTAAATCCAGGACTACCTGTATGCTAATTGTTGGCAGGGGAATTCTGGGAGTTGAAGTCCATGGATGTTAAATTTGCCAAGCCTGAGAAACATGGATTAAGGTATCATGCAAATTCTCATTTGCTGAGTTTAGAATTCAAGATTTTGTGTTAACCCAGTAATCAGATCCTGGATGAGTGGAGAAGATTTCAGTTTTGCTCTGGGAACACTTGTGTGTAAATAATAATAATAATAATAATAATAATAATAATAATAATAATAATAATAATAATAATAATAATAATAATAAAGTTGGAAGGGGCCTTGGAGGTCATCTAGTCCAACCCCCTGCTCAGGCAGGAAACCCTATACCATTTCAGACAAAGGGCTGTCCAGTCTCTTCTTGTGCATGTTTGTGTGTGTGTTTATAAATTCACACAATTTGATTTTATTGTATTTCCGTTCACATACACACAGTTCGCCGTGTTGAAATTTAGTCTGCCAATATCTCGCTAGAATTCACATTAATTCGGCCCTTTTTTTTTCCCCAGAGCAGCCTGGCAAAGCTTGTGAGAGCATGCCAAAAATAATAATAATTAAAAAAATAAAGAACATTGACCAACTTCATTAACATCAAACTAGGATCTTCCAGGCCAGGAAATGAGTGAAGACCTTTGAACCGGCAAATTCATGCCTTATCTTTTCTTTCCCATTAACAAACTGTCTTTTTCTGCTTTTAAACATAAACTCCTGAGAACAACAAATAGTGATTAGGCAGTGCCAGAAAAAGCAAGACAGGGAAACGTGAATTTCAAGGAAATCCTTCAAGAAGGACGGAGATGACCACCCAGGTCGCCTTGAGAAATTTGGAAGAGACTTTGAGGAAGAGAGAGAGAGAGAAAGTGAAAGAGAGAGAATGAGAAAGACAGAAGGAGAGAAAATGAAAGAGAAGAAGAGAAAGAGAGGAGAGAATAAAACAGAATAAGAGGGAAAGACAGAATGAGAGAGGAAAAAGAGAGATGGAAGGAGAGAGAATGAGAGAGAAAGACAGAGAAGGAGAGAGGCAGAAAGAGGAGAAAGAAAGAGGGAAGAAGAGAAAAAGAAAAAGGAGAGAAAGACAGAGAAAGAACAGAGGAAGGAGAAAGAGAAAGAGGGAAGGAGAGGAGAGAGGATGAGAGAGAGGATGAGAGAAAGAAAGGGAGAGAAAGAGAATGAGAGAGAATGAGAGAGACAAAATGAGAAAGACAAGGAAAGTGAGAAAAGGAGAGAGAGAGAGAGGATGAGGGAGAGAGAGAATGAGAGAGAGAATGAGAGAAAGAGAGAAAGAGAATGAGAAAGACAGGAGAGAAAGTGAAAGAGAAGAAGAGAAAGAGAGAAGGAGAGAATAAGGATGAGAAAGAAAGAAAGAGAGAAGAAAAAGAGAGAGGGAAGGAGAGAATAAGAGAAAGACAGAAAGAGAGAGAGTGAGAGAAAGAGAGAAAGAGGGAAGGAGAGAATGAGAGAAAAAGAATGAGAGAGAAAGAGAGAGAAAGAGAAGAGAGAAGGGAGAAAGAGAAAAAGAGAAAGAGAGAGAATGAGAGAAAGACAGAATGAGGAAGAGAAGGAAAAAAGAAACAGGGAAGGAAAGAATGAAAGAATGAAAGAATGAAAGAGAAAGATAGAATGAGAGAAAGGAGAGAGGGAAGGAGAGAGAATGAGAGAAAGAGAAGAGAAAGAAAGGGAAGGAAAGAATAAGAGAAAGAGAGAGAAAGAGAGAAGAGGGAAGGAGAGGAGAAAGAGGGAAGGAGAGGAGAAAGAGAAAAAGAGAGAATGAGAGAGAGAGGGAGGGAGGGAGGGAGTGAAAGAGAGGTGGTGATTCTGGGAAGAGAGGAAAAATACACAAAAATTGCCACACAAGTCGTTCATCTTTGGACTGGACTCCCCTCCCCCCCGCCACACACACAAGCGGCCATGGAGAAAACATTGCCTGGAAGTGATTAGAGATAATCCTCGACTTACAACAGCTCATTTAGTTACAACGACACTGAAAAAAGCGACTTATGACTGTTTTTCACATGTACGACCGTTGCAGCATTCCCGCGGTCACATGATCAAAATCCAGAGGCTTGGCAACTGACTCCTATTTATGACGGTCGCACAGCGTCTCCCGGGGGTCACGCAATCCCCTTTTGCGACCTTCAGACAAGCCGAGTCCATGGGGGAAGCCGGCTTCCCTTAACAACCCTGTTTCTAACTTAAGAACTGCAGGGATTCACTTAACGACGGTGTGAAGAAAAGTCGTAAAACGGGGCAAAGCTCACTTAGACACTGTCTCGCTTAGCAACAGAAATTTTAGTCTCGGTTCCAGTCATAAGTGGAGGACCTTCTGTTATTCCTTTAGGCCACGTAATTTATTAATTCTTAATTTTAATTGATGGGCACCAAACTCCGGTTGACTCTGGGAGGCGTACAAAACTAGAGGAAAGATCAAAACACGAAACGCCTGTCTTTTATTTTCTGATAAACCCATAAAATTTGTAAAAAAAAACAACAAAAAACGGAGAAAACATCAAACTACTTGAAAATGCTAAATCAAACAGTCAGCCCAGACTATAAATAATCCTACATAGATGGGACCGGAACTTCCGACAATAAAAAGCAGTGTTGCATAAGTCAGGGCTTTTCAACCAGTGGTACGGGTACCACCTGTGGTACATTGGCACCTAGCAGGTGGTACGTGACCCTCCTAGAAAAGTGGCAGCGGGGGAGGGGAATGAGCTGAACCGGTGGCAGCACCGCACAAGCCTGAGCGAGAGACGGCTGGAGCTGCAGGGCCGTCGGGGCTCAGCGGAAGCGCCAGGATCAGCGCCAGGATCCAACTGGAGCTCAGCGCTGATCCTGGCACTTTTGAGCCCAGAAGAAGCACCAATCAGCTGGAATGTTGCAGCATCTCCAGGGTCTTGTGATTTACACTCAGAGGCTTGGCAAATGATTCCTATTTATGACGGTCACAGTGTCCCAGGGTCATGTGAAGTGACCAAAACCTGCTGCAACCACCCAGCAGAGGGAGGGGGGAATAAAAACCAAATACCCCCCACCCCACCCCCGCTGCCAATCCTCAACAGAAATGCTCACAACCATGAAAACCTCGGACAGGAGGAAGAGCGCCGCCGGGCGGGCAGGCAGGCGTCTTGCTCGGCTGTGGCTTGGGGGGCACTTTTTTCAGTGCCGTTGTAACTTTGAACAGTCATTAAGCGAACTGTTGTAAGTTGAGGACTAGCTGTACTTCATCCCTTTTTTCCTTTTTTTTTTTTTGGTCATCAAGTTTTTGACCCCTTGCTAGGCGACTGGTGGTCCTCGGATGTTGCCATATCCTAAAAGTGGTACAATGGGTGAAAAGGTTGAAAAGCCCTGGCATAAGTCATGCTTAATTTTTACAATTTTGGGGAGGGGCTCCGTTGCGGCCATAACACGAGGACTACATTTGACCTTGAAAAAAGCTGTCCACGTTTTCAGCGGGTTCTCTGCAGCAACCGTAAAAATATCTGTCTACAGGCAGTCCTCGACTTAACGACCACAAACCATCCCAAAATTTCGAGACATTTCGGAAGTGAGTTTTGGCCCATTTTACGACATTTCTTTCCCCCACCGTTGTTAAAGGAGTCGCTGCAGTTTTACGTTAGTAACCCGATCGTTAAGTGAATCTGACTTCCTCACTGACTTTGCTTGGCAGAGGGTCGCCCAAGGGGAGGATCACGTGACCCAGCCAGGACGTCGCAACCGTCATAAATATGAGTCTGTTGCCAAGCATCTGGATTTGGATCACGTGACCACGGGGGATGCTGCAATAGTGGGATTCAGCTGGTTCACACCAGTTCCGCAGAGCCGGTAGCTAAATTTTGCTGAGTTCGGAGAAACAGCGGAAAGCATACTGCTTCCGGAAGTCCGTTCTAGGCCTCGGAGGCCTGGAGGAGGCCTCCCAGGCCTACAATGGCCCGCCGGAAGTGCGTGGATGCCACTTCCGGAAGTCCATTCTAGGCCTCGGAGGCCTGGAGGAGGCCTCCCAGGCCTACAATGGCCCGCCGGAAGTGCGTGGATGCCACTTCCGGAAGTCCGTTCTAGGCCTCGGAGGCCTGGAGGAGGCCTCCCAGGCCTACAATGGCCCGCCGGAAGTGCGTGGATGCCACTTCTGGAACTCCGTTCTAGGCCTGGAGGAGGCCTGGAGGAGGCCTCCCAGGCCTACAATGGCCCGCCGGAAGTGCGTGGATGCCACTTCCGGAACTCCGTTCTAGGCCTCGGAGGCCTGGAGGAGGCCTCCCAGGCCTACAATGGCCCGCCGGAAGTGCGTGGATGCCACTTCCGGAACTCCGTTCTAGGCCTCGGAGGCCTGGAGGAGGCCTCCCAGGCCTAGAATGGCCCACCGGAAGTGCGTGGATGCCACTTCCGGAAGTCCGTTCTAGGCCTCGGAGGCCCAGTCCTGCATCCAGTAAGAGAACCGGTGGTACAGGTATTTGAATCCCACCACTGGTCATAAGTCAGACACTTTTTTCAGGGCTGTTGTCACTTGGGACAGTCACAAAATCAGCTGTCGTAACTTGAGGACCAGCTGTATTGAAGTACAGGCCCCCAAAGGATCTTTGCATCTGATCTCTCAGCACACAGACAGGTCGCTATGAGACCTTTAATTTATTCACTGAATTAATCTATTTTCATCCTTCGCCTGAGGGCCAAGGAGCGCCTTCTCACTGCATGCTAAAACAGCCTAAGAATACCTCATTCGTCATTTGCCAGAATTCCTATGATTCATTGTTTGAAGGAGACAAACCATGGCTACCAAACAGCAGGAGGGGGGGGGAGTTTAATAAAATCTCAGAGGCGTTTGGCAGGAGGATCTGAAGCTTTGCTTCAAAGAGAGAAGCAACCTGGAATTAAGGAGAAACTTCCTGACAGTGAGAACGATTAACCAGTGGAACAACCTGCCTCCAGAAGCTGTGGGCGCTCCATCACTGGAGGCTTTTAAGAAGAGACTAGACAGTCACTTGTCTGAGAAGGGATAGGGTCTCCTGGACTAGAAGACCTCCACGGTCCCTTCCAGCTCCTATTCTATTCTATTCTATGCTATGCTATGCTATGCTATGCTATGCTATGCTATGCTATGCTATGCTATGCTATGCTATGCTATGCTATGCTATGCTATTCCACTCCATATTCTATTTTATATTGCTGTTCTATTCTGTTCTGTTCCTCATTATTCCTATTCTATTCTATTCTATTCTATTCTATTCTATTCTATTCTATTCTATTCTATTCTATTCTGCTATGCTATGCTATGCTATGCTATGCTATGCTATGCTATGCTATGCTATGCTATGCTATGCTATGCTATGCTATGCTATGCTATTCCACTCCATATTCTATTTTATATTGCTGTTCTATTCTGTTCTGTTCCTCATTATTCCTATTCTATTCTATTCTATTCTATTCTATTCTATTCTATTCTATTCTATTCTATTCTATTCTATTCTATTCTATTCCATTCCATTCCATTCCATTCCATTCCATTCCATTCTATTCTATTCTATTCTATTCTATTCTATTCTATTCTATTCTATTCTTATTCTGTTCCGTTCCGTTCCATTCCGTTCTGTTCTATTCTATTCTTTTCCATCCCATCCCATCCCATCCCATCCCATCCCATCCTATTCTATTCTATTCTATTCTATTCTATTCTATATCCAATATCTATTCTGTTCTGTTCTGTTCTGTTCTGTTCTGTTCTGTTCCGTTCCGTTCCATTCAATTCGATTCGATTCTTTATTATATTCCATTCCATTCCATTCCATTCTATAGTTGCTATTCTGTTCTGTTCAGTTCCATTCCGTTCTGTTCTGTTCTAAGATGGCGGCTGTGACGGTACAATCCAAGCTGGATTCCAAAGAAAAGGGCGAGACGAGGATGATAAAGCAGCCGTTTTGAGAAGTAACCCCCTCCCCCCTGTTTCCCTTTCCAGTTGCAGACTGCAAAGCCCCCCCAGGAATCTCGCACGGCTTCGTCACATTCTCCACCCCGCAAAACCTGACCACTTACCAGTCGGAGATCCGGTATTTCTGCCAAGAGCCGTTCTACCAAATGGTTCCCAATGTCACAGGTGAGCGTCTGCCTGGGGGCCTCTGGCGAACACGTTGCTTGTATGTCCCCAGCCCTCTTTATCACGCAGATGCATTCAGACAACACATCTGATTTGGGCTAGCCTATACCCTGGGTGGCGTTTCGTGGCTTGGCCTGTTGAGTTCGCCCCAGCCCTTTGGGTTGGCTTCTGGTTCTAGCTGTTGTACAAACAAACCCCCCCAAAACAGGGTTAGGTCAAGATCCAAGTTAAGGGTGTTTTGTGAATGCAGCACAGTCACAGAATGGGGCCAAGATATGCAGGGCTGGAACGGGGAAGGATGCTTGGTCCATCCTCAGTGCCAGAAGAACAATTTGGCGTTCCAACTGGAGCCGAGGTTGCGCAAGAATAAATAAAAATGATCAAAATTTACTAGCTTAAATATAAGATGGTGGATACGAAGAGGAGGAGGGAGGAAGTATTAAACATTGAAATAAAAGAAATTTTGGTGAGCAATTTAAGATACGTGGAAATGATTAGAAAATAAGAATATTATACCGTATGTCTAAAAGATTTTGAGTGTTAGTGTGTGTGTGTGTGTGTGTGTGTGTGTGTGTGTGTGTATAGGGACGCGGTGGCTCAGTGGGTTAGGACGCTGAGCTGGTTGATCAGAAGGTCGGCAGTTTGGCGGGTCGAATCCCGAGTGCCGCGTAACAGAGTGAGCGCCTGTTACTCGTCCCAGCTTCTGCCAACCTAGCAGTTCGAAAGCAGGTAAAAAGGCAAGTAGAAAAATAGGGACCACTCCGGTGGGAAGGTAACAGCGTTCCGTGGGCCTTTGGCATCTAGTCATGCCGACCACGTGACCACGGAGATGTCCTCAGACAAGCGCTGGCTCTTCGGCTTTGAAACGGAGATGAGCACCGGCCCCTAGAGTCGGAAACGACTAGCACGCATGTGCGGGGGAACCTTTACTTTTACCTTTTTATATATATATATATATATATATATATATATATATATATATATATATATATATATATATATATATATTGATAAAATGTAAGAAAGTTCCTTCCATGTGATTATTAGAATAAAAATTGTGTTAATTCAAATATGAGACAGTGTATATGAAGAAGAAGAGAGGAAATATTTGCTATATTAGGTTGATTCGTACCAGTCATATTCGTATGTAATTGGATTATTGTAACTCGGCCACCATGTTGCTTTTTGATTATGTAGTGGTAAGATTAGAAAACCAATACATTTTTTTAAAAAAGAAAAGAATAAATAAAAATGAGATCCAGACAGCTGCCAGGAAAGAAGAAATATTTATTCCTAAAAGCAAAACGGTTGCCTTTAGAGGCAGCTGCAGACAAATGGGGTACAGCGATACGTGTTTTAAAGGGAGGGGGCTTGTCCAGGGTGTGAAAGTGTCTGCGTGCTGATTCTAGGGTGACACATGAGGGGCGCGTGTGTGCGCGCTTGTATGTGTAGGTATGTTTATTCTTGTGAACACGCAGTTCCTTCAGGAGACCTAATTTAATTAACTCCGCTTGTGTTTGTAGACCTTCTCCTTTGATATGTAGATTGGGTCCAGGTCCCTTATTTTGTGAGGGGGGTGGGTGGGAATTGAAGCAGCTTGCTCATTTTAGTTGATTAACTTAAGTTTCGGCTTGATTGCCAATTATCTAGTGGAGACGCTTGTGGATTCCCTTAATATTTTAAAGGAAGATGGAAACAGAATAATAACACAGAATAAAATATAATGGGATATATTTAAATCTCTGCAATTCTGCAAGGCGGGGTGTCGGCCTTGGATGTCACCCCCCATAACCGGGATTTCCGCGTTTTGCTTTTTGGCAGGGATCTTCACCTGCAACGCGAAAGGCGCTTGGAGAAGCAGTGAGCTGGGGACCCGTTTGCCTTCCTGCCGGCCAGGTACCCCCAATTGCTCCCGGCAACACACACACACACACACACACACACACACACACACACACACACACCGAGCACGGCCTCCTTTCTTTCAGGCCAAAATTGTGACCGTCTTCTGCAAAACGTCCTCCGTCCGCAACGATCAACAAGGCCAAAATAGACATCTTGAGCGTGTCGTCGGTTTTCAGAAGAGACAAGCCAGGGATTAACTGGGTTTTCTTCCTAGGGAGGACAGGGCAGAGCTGAGGGTGTGGCAAGCTGGCTACTAACTGGGTTTTCTTGCCGGGGAGTCCAGGCCGGTGGTTGGGGTGTGTCAGGAAATTCACCGAAAGCGTGGAATTGTCAGAAGGAAGCTGCAAACTAAACTTTGACCCAACACGTTTCAGCTGCCGCCTTCGCACGGCGTGTTAAATTGGGACGCAAAGACACTTGGTTCCCTTCATCGGACCGGAGCTTGTAGTAGAAACTTAGCGTTACCCACTGAAATCCCCGCAACCCATTGTAGGTTTCGGACTTTGCTTTCACAGGAGAAAATCCACACGGTTTGCCCTGGTTTGAAGCACCAAGGAGTTTCTCCACACGTGCAAAGTGGATGTGCAAAGTGGAAGCAAACGTGTTGGTGTTTTGATTGATCCTGGCTGCAGCCTTCATTGGTACAGCCGTGGGACAACAAATGCTTGGCTGCGTTTGTGTGGTGGGGTTTTTTCCCCATCACCTGCTCTCACAATTCAGCCTGGATGGTGTAACCCCCGTTTTTGTGCCACGGGAAAAATGGACATGCTGGCTCATCCAGTAACTACAGAATCACAGAGTTGGAAACAGACCCTGGAGGTCTTCTAGTCCAACCCCTTGCTCAAACAGGAGACCCTAGACCATTTCAATCAATCAATCAGAATAAGAGCTGGAGGGGACCTCAGAGGTCTTCTAGTCCAACCCCTTGCTCAAACAGGAAACCCTAGACCATTTCAATCAATCAATCAGAATAAGAGCTGGAAGGGACCTCAGAGGTCTTCTAGTCCAACCCCTTGCTCAAAAAGGAGACCCTAGACCATTTCAATCAATCAATCAGAATAAGAGCTGGAAGGGACCTCAGAGGTCTTCTAGTCCAGCCCCTTGCTCAAAAAGGAGACCCTAGACCATTTCAATCAATCAGTCAGAATAAGAGCTGGAAGGGACCACAGAGGTCTTCTAGTCCAACCCCTTGCTCAAAAAGGAGACCCTAGACCATTTCAATCAATCAATCAGAATAAGAGCTGGAAGGGACCTCAGAGGTCTTCTAGTCCAACCCCTTGCTCAAACAGGAGACCCTAGACCATTTCAATCAATCAATCAGAATAAGAGCTGGAGGGGACCTCAGAGGTCTTCTAGTCCAACCCCTTGCTCAAACAGGAAACCCTAGACCATTTCAATCAATCAATCAGAATAAGAGCTGGAAGGGACCTCAGAGGTCTTCTAGTCCAACCCCTTGCTCAAAAAGGAGACCCTAGACCATTTCAATCAATCAATCAGAATAAGAGCTGGAAGGGACCTCAGAGGTCTTCTAGTCCAGCCCCTTGCTCAAAAAGGAGACCCTAGACCATTTCAATCAATCAGTCAGAATAAGAGCTGGAAGGGACCACAGAGGTCTTCTAGTCCAACCCCTTGCTCAAAAAGGAGACCCTAGACCATTTCAATCAATCAATCAGAATAAGAGCTGGAAGGGACCTCAGAGGTCTTCTAGTCCAACCCCTTGCTCAAACAGGAGACCCTAGACCATTTCAATCAATCAGAATAAGAGCTGGAAGGGACCTCAGAGGTCTTCTAGTCCAACCCCTTACTCAAACAGGAGACCCTAGACCATTTCAATCAATCAATCAATCAGAATAAGAGCTGGAAGGGACCTCAGAGGTCTTCTAGTCCAACCCCCTGCTCAAGCAGGAGACTCTGTGCCATTCTGGATAATCGATTGTCCAATTTCTTCTTTAAAACCTCCAGTGATGGAGCACCCACAACTTCTGGTGGCAAGCTGTTCCACTGGTTAATTGTCCTCACTCTTAGGAAGTTTCTCCTGAATTCCAGGTCGTTTTCTCTCCTTGATGAGTTTCCATCCGTTGCTTCTTGTCCTGCCTTCAGGCGCTTTGGAGAAGAGCTTGACTCCCTCTTCTTTGGGGAAACCCCTGAGATACTGGAAGACTGCTATCATGTCCCCCCTCGTCCTTCCCTTCATTAAAATAGAGATACCCAATTCCTGCAACCGTTCTTCATGTTTTAGCCTTGGTAATCCTGGGGAGCCGAGCCGAAGGATCAATGCGCTTCCCCATGGTGTGCGAGCGACACCCGTACAGCTTTACTTCTTCTGTTGTGTTGCCAGTGGTCCTAGGTCAGCTCCAAAGAACAAGCAGGGTGTTGTCCTAGCTAGACAGACCGATGTGGCTGCTTCCCCACCGTAGGCATGCACGGCCATGCACCTTCACATCCCACCGAGGTATTTGAGATCCGCAAATGAGCAATGATGGATCCTGCCACGTGCAGGGTCTCCATCATTGCTGGTAGATCATGCCATGGGCAAAAATCTTTGGATAGAATGGAAATTTGTAGGTTTCACTCTTAAGATCCATGCCAGTGAACAGACCCCAGAAGGATTTATTGATTATAGGGCAGGGGTCTGTATGTCTGCCTATCTTCTATCTATTATCTATCTATCTCTATCATCTCTATCTATTTATCATCTATCTATATCTATCTTTATATCTTTCTATCTATCTATCATCTATCTATCTTTATATCTATGTATCCATTCATCCATCTATTTCTGTATCTTTCTATCTATCTATCATCTATGTATCATCTATCTATCTAACATCTATCTATATCTATCTCTATCTATTTATCATTATCTATCATCTATCTATATATCTATCTGTCATCTACCTGTCTATCATCTATCTATATCTATTTATCATCTATTTATCTATCTCTATCTATCATCTATCATCTGTCTATTTATCCATCATCTATCTATCATCTATCTATCATCTATTTTATATTATCTATCTATCTATCTATCTATCTATCTATCTATCTATCTATCTGTCTGTCTGTCACGTTTCCTCTATATCTATCTATCATCTCTCTATATATCTATCCATCTATATATCTATCATCTATCTATCTCTATATCTATCTGTCATCTACTATCTATATTTATCATCTATTTATTTCTATCTGTCTATCTCTATCATCTATCTATCATCTATCTATCTATCTATCTATCTATCATCTATCTTATCTATCTATCTATCTATCTATCTATCTATCTATCTATCTATATCTTATAAATAAAGGATGGTCTTCAAAGGTAGAAGCAGATATTTCTCCAAGGATGGTCAAAAACCTCCAGATCACATCTATGATGATATGATCAAATCTTGATGTTTTTAACACCCTAACCCTTGTGGAAAAATGAAGATCACGACTGATGTGCGTGAAAATAATAATAATAATAATAATAATAATAATAATAATAATAATAATAATAATAATAATAATAATAAAAATAAAAATAAAAATAAAAATAAAAAACTTGGCATGGATTTTAAGAGAATGTTAATCAGAACAAACCAAACAATTGCAGAGGATTTTATCCTGGGGGAAAAGAATTGCATGTTTGAAAAATAATTTGTTCCACAGATTCTTTTTGATTTTCTTTTTGTCTTTGCTATTTAAATGCGCTTGGTTTATATGGACGAATCTGTCTTGTAATTGAAGTTTAAAAGCAGGGGGCAATATCAAAAGAAAATGAAATGCAAGCTTTCTTAATTTTAAAATCGTTCCTGCAAATTTTGCGTTTTCACGGCTGGCAATGGTCCATCCAGAGGCCTCTCTCAATGAAATTAAAAGCAGTCCAGTTTCCAAAGAACCAGTATCAAATACAGGAAGTCCTCGGCTTACAACTATTTGTTTAATGACCGTTCCAAGTTAAAACGGCACTGGAAAAAGTGACTTAGGACCGCGTTTCACACTTACGACCGTCACAGCACCCCCACGCTCACGCGATCAAAATTTGGATGCTGGGCAACTGGCATGTACTTATGACGGTTGCAGCGCCCCTGGGGGGGGAGTCACGTGATCCCCTTCTGCGACCTTCCCAACGAGCAAAATCAATGGGGGGGAACCCAGATTCGCTTAATGACTGCATGAGTCGGTTAACCGCTGCAATGATTCGCTTAACAATTGTGGCCCCCCAAAAATGGGGCAAAACTCATTTAGTGCCCGCCTCGCTTAGCCCCACGAATTCTGGGGCTCAGTCGTGGTCGTAAGTTGAGGATTACCTGTATTGCGTTGTAGGATATCGGGCTGCAGAGGATAGGTGGGCAAATCTGGCATAATCTACCGCCACAATTGACAAGCTTTTTCTGAATCGTTTCGGAAGTGTCACACGCTAACTGTGTGTCGTGTCGTTTCCTTCCTTAGTGTGTGGACAACCCAGCCGCCCTCTGCCAACCTTGGTCAAGCGGATAATTGGCGGGAGAAACGCAGAACCTGGTTTTTTCCCCTGGCAAGCTCTGATCGTGGTTGAGGACACCTCCCGGGTACCCAACAACCGATGGTTCGGCAGCGGGGCCCTCCTCACCGAATCGTGGGTCCTGACCGCTGCCCACGTCCTCTGCTCCCAGCGACGGGACAACACCGTGACCGCGGTCTCCAAAGAACATGTCAACGTCTACCTGGGCCTCCACGACGTCCGGAACAAGATCGACGCGGTCAACCGGACGGTTGAGGAGATCATCGTCCACGAATCTTTCAACATCCAGAATTACAACCACGACATCGCTTTGGTCAAGCTGAAGGAGAAGGTGACCATGGGACCTCACATTATGCCGGTGTGTCTACCCCAGGGGCAACATGAGTTGGGTGGACCTCAAGCCCACACGCTGGGCTTGGTGGCCGGTTGGGGTATCTCCAACCCGAACATCACGGTGGATGAAGTGATCAGTTCCGAGATGCAGACCTTGTCAGACGTTCTTCAGTATGTGAAGCTTCCTGTGGTCCTTCACGCCGAGTGCAAGACAAGCTATGAGTCCAGATCTGGTAACTACAGCGTGACGGAGAACATGTTCTGCGCCGGTTATTACGAAGGAGGGAAAGACACCTGCCTAGGAGACAGCGGTGCTGCATTCGTCATCCGAGACGTGGACGACCGGAGGTGGGTGGCCCAAGGATTGGTCTCCTGGGGTGGACCAGAAGAATGTGGCAGCGAACAAGTCTACGGGGTTTACACCAAGGTGTCCAATTATGTGGACTGGCTGCAGGAGAAAACAGGGTGGACATTCCTGGATTCCAGTCTGGAGAAGAGATGAACTAAAGAGGAAGCTGAGGTCCAATCCAAGGACTGAATCTGCGTTTGAAGAACATCAACTAGGCTCACCAACATTCCAAGTTCTTGGAGGGCATTATGGATGGGGGAGAAAGATCTGGAGATGTTTCCTCCTGCTGCTACTTTCGGTTGAAGGAGCTTGGCGTAGAATTCCAGGCACTCCAACTGAGAAGAAGCAACATTCCCACATTACGACCAGGCAAACTCCAGAAAGTGTACTTGGCACCGATTGAATGAAATCCACGGCATCGTTTACCATTTTCTTCCCAGCTTTTCGGGGTCGGCAGGCGGACAGTTTAAAGATGCGCTGAATTTTGTCATTTTTTTGTAGAAAGAAGGATGATTTAAGATTGTGTCGGGCTAAGACAAGGTTTTTCGATTTTTAAGATGTGTGGACTTCGATTCCCAGAATTCCCCAGGCTGGCTGGAGAATTCTGAGACTTGAAGTCCAATCTGAAAAGTTCGGGAGCCTGAGAAACACTTTTGGTGGGACGTTTGCTCCCTCTAGTGGCCGTTTCTGGAATAAGAATCTGGTCTTTTGACGGTTGAAAGACATTTGAGCCTTTGTCAATCATTTGTAACCCCAAGTCTGAATGGTTGAGTAAATTTTTCCAGGTGAAGGAGAGCCTCCCTGGAAAAATGCAGAATTCCCAAATTCAGCGAGACACTCCAAACATTTGTGTGGTTTCGTGGTGGTTGTGTACAACATTTCACTGGCGTTCAGCCTTTTGCTTATCCAAACCAGCCTTTCAGTCCAAATTATTTTCTTTTTTTTAGCTAAGCATCATTTCTGATTTTTCCCTAGCACATTCCGCCCCCGCCCCCCCCCCCAGAAAAGAAAGGATTGTAGAAAATGTTGGGGCAGATGCTTCCAGTGGAGAAATTCTATTTCTCTTTTCTTGCAAAGAGGGATAACTTTGCTCAGCCATTTAAAGAAGATTCGGTTGCCGTACAAGAAAGATAAGGCAATATGCAAGTAATCCTCAATTTATGACAATTCATTTAGTGACCATTCAGAGTTACGACAGCATTGGGGGGGAAGCGACTTAGGACTGGTTTTTTTCACACTTACGACCATTGCAGCATCCCCCATGGTCGCGTGATCAAAATTCGGACGCTTGGCAACTGACTCCTGTTTACGACGGTCGCAGCATCCCCAGGTCCCCTTTTGCGACCTCCTGACCAGCAAATTCAATGGGGGAAGCCAGATTCACTTAATGACCCTGTTATTCACTTAAGCACCGCAGCGATTCGCTTAAGGGCCGTGGCAAGAAAAATGATAAACCGGGAGACAATTCACCTCCTAACTGTTTCACTTAGCGACAGAAATGTTGGGCTCCATTATGGTCGTAAACCGAGCACTACCTGAATTTCTCCTTTAGCTTCGGAGCACTTTGTCCGAACGGCCATTTTAATTCTGCGCGATGGATTACTTTAGTTAATCCATTTTTTTCCCCTTTTGCACTACCTATGTATTCAGAGGCATTTATGAAAGAGGGTCAAAAATAACGAAGCTGGAGATCTGACATCAAAACACTTTGGAGCTTTCAATGCACAGCTACAACTGCCACCTTGTTCTCTTTTTTTGCCACACACACACAAACACACACAAACACACACACACACAAACACACACACACACACACACACAGCGTGGTGGGATTCAGCCAGTTCGCACCACTTTGGCAGAACCAGTAGCTAATTTTTTGTTGCCCAGGCCCAGAATAAACTTCCAGAAGCAGCATCCACACAGAGAACCGGTTGTCCACATATTTGAACCCCACCACTGCACAGACACACACACACACCTACACATACCTACAAATAGTCCCTGTGACCATTCAAAGTTACGACGGCCCTGGAAAAAAGCGACTTAGGGGCCACTTTTGATACAACGGCTGCAGCCTCCTCGTGATGACTTGATCAAACTTCAGATGCCTAGCAACCGACTCATATTTATGACGGTCACAGCGTCCCTGGGACGGGGTGTCACGTGATCCCCTTTGACGACTTTCTGACAAGCCAAGTCAACGGGGGAAGCCCGATTCGTTTCACCATTGCGTTAGTAACCTAACACGGGCAGTGGTTTAGTTAACAGCTGCGGCCGGAAAGGTGGGACTAAATTCGCTTAACGTCTGTTTCACTTAGCAACAGGGATTTGGGGCTCCGTCATGGTCATAAATTGAGGATTACCTTGTTATGTATAATAAATCCCCTTGCTTGGTAATCCTGTACTGCTTTATCAAGGTTGTGCGGCTGTACGGCACCCTTGTCCAACTGGAGCCCCAGCCGGGATGGATGCCTAAACAATTTCTCAACAAAACGCAGCGTTGTTTGTCTCTATCCTTTTATATGTTCGTTTTTTTCCCCTTTGGCGAGCAGCCATCAATGAGAAATGACATCAGTCCATCGTTGAAAGAAATATTATATTATAAAATGTGTTTAGGTGTGGTAATCTGGACTCTCTTACATATTTAAGAGATACTACGCCCTTTATTATGGGTTTTGTACTCTGTTTTGTAGGATCCCTAATCTTCTGTATTAACAACTTTTAAGAAAATGAATAAAACCGTTTACACAACGATACTTGGGACGTCGCCTCTAAGTTCTTTAAATCCATTCAAATTTCCTGTAACAAGAGCAGCTGAGACAATATTATCATTATTATTATTATTATTATTATTATTATTATTATTATTATTATTATTATTAATAATAATAATAATAATAATAATAATAATAATAATAATAATAATAATAATAATAATAATAATAATAATAATGTTGGAGGGGACCTTGGAGGTCATCTAGTCCAACCCCCTGCTCAGGCAGGAAACTGTATACCATTTCACAGTGGTTACATCCGTACTACAGGTAATTCTTGACTTCTAGTTGGTTTAGCAACCATTCAAAGTTACAACAGCATGAAAACAGTGGTTTACAACCGGTCCTCATGCTTGTGACCATTGCAGTATTCCCAATAGTCACATCATCAAAATGCGTGTGGTCAGCAATGGCTGTGTATTTACGACAGTGGCAGCGTCCCAGGATCACGTGATCTCTATTTTGTGACATTCCCAGCCAGCTTCCGACATGCAAAGTCAATGGGGGAAGCTGGATTCGCTTAATGACTGTATGATTCATTTAACGACCGCAATGATTCGCTTAGCAATCATGGCACGAAAGGTCAGAAAAATCAAGCACAATTTATTTAACAACCGTCTTGCCTAGCAACAGAAATTCTGGGTCGTAAATGGAGGACTACCTGCATTGGGCTGCCGGAGATGCCATCCCATAATCTTGTCACATGACGGCATTCTGAAACTGGATAAAAATTATTCCTTGCAATCCATCTGCCCCTTTTCTTTGCTTCCAAACCCGAGTTTTCTCAAACTTTAAGGCCTGTGGACTTCAACTCCCAGAATTCCCCAGCCAGCCCCCTTCCCCTTCTCTGGGTGGGCAGCCTTACCCCCTGTCGTGAAATTTGGGGTTACAAATCTGGTTTTCAAATGTCTCGGTGCCGTTTTGTCACGGTAATGATTTAAAGGCCAGCCAGCTGATGTAATGTAATGTAAGGTGGATGATGCAATGATGGGAATGACTCAGCAGGGTCTGTATCCCTTTAAGAGCCTGAGTATAAAAGGAAAGGCTTTGCTGGAGTGTCTCTTTCTCTCTGTCTCTTGCCCGTTTCCTGCTGTAACATGCTGGCTGGGGAATTCTGGGAGTTGAAGTCCACCCATCTGAAACGCTGTTCTAAAAACTTGGTTTTCTGTTCTTCCCCAGTCTGTGGGAAACCCAAATTTTCCCGAAGCCCCCTGGCCCACATCATCCAGGGACGACATGCTCAAAGAGGAATTTCCCCATGGATCGCCATGCTCCACAGGAACGGACGTCCCTTCTGCGGAGGGTCACTCATAGGTAAGAGACCTTTGGATTATATTATGCCAGCAGAAGAGGGGGGGGAAATCACCAGGAGGGGGACTGAAATACAGGTAATCCTTGACATATAACGGTCCACTTCATGACGGTCCGAAGTTACGACAGCACTGAAAAAAGTGATATAAAAAGTGACTTATGTCCGTTGTTCACACTTATCGCCGTTGCGGCATCTCTGTGGTCATGTGATCAAAACTGAGATATTTGGCCACTGGCATGTACTTACGACGGTCGCAGCGTCCCAGGGTCACGTGATCCCTTTTTGCGACCTTCTGACAAGCAAAGTCAACAGTCAAAGCCAGATTCACTTAACAGCTGTGTGACTAACTTAACACCTGCAGTGATTCCTTTAACCCCTGTGGCAAGGAAGGTCGTAAAATGGGCCAAAACTCACTTCACCAATGTCTCACTTAGCAACAGAAATGTTGGGGTCCGTTGTGGTCATAAGTCGACCTGTTAGAATCCTTGCTCTGCTGGCTGGGGGATTCTGGGAGTTGACGCCCACCCATCTTCAAGTTGCCAAGATTGAGAACCCACCAGCGTAATGTGTGAATCACACCCGAGTTAAGGAAAAGCTGACTCACCATGCTGGCTGGGGAATTCTGGGCAAGTGAAGTCCACCTATTGTGATTCCTCACCAGCCAGCCAGTGGATCCGACAGCTGAGTCTGAGGAATCAGAGGAGGAGGAGGAGGAGGGGCCTGGAGTGACATTAAAGTCAGAGGAAGGCTCTGAGGAGCTCCAAGACCTACAGTCGGACTAGGAGCCTGGTCCCTCTACTCGCGCTCCAGCTGAGACACGGCTGTGCTGGGAGTCTGAGTTGGACAGTGACAAAGCACAGTTGGGAAATATCCAGGATGCATGAAAGCACCGCCAAGAGAAGCGAGTAGGACAGAGGGATGCAATGGGGTGGCTCCGAAGGCAAAGGAGAAGGCATTAGGAAGCCACGCCTGGGCTGCATTATAAAAGGGAAGGTGTGGGAGGTGCTGGTTGCCAAAGACAACCATTCGGGTTGAGAATCGAGTTTCTGTGGATTGTGTTTGTCACCTTGGAAATTGACTCAGGTCTGTGAATAAGAAAAGGGGTTGGTTTTTTTCTTGCAATTCCTGCCTGCTTGTTGGAAGAGGAGGTTCTCCTTGTGAGCATAATCTGGACTCACGTGGGCTGGGACCTATCTCCAAGTTGCCCAGGTCGAGGAACATTGATATCATGTGTGAACTGGACTTCAGTGGTGGCACCCATCAGCCTGTTCAGGTCTTTGGCAACTCAACATCCTGGGTCAAAAGTGTTCAGTACCCAGGAGAGCTGTGTTGCGTGGTGTCCCACAACCTGGGCAAGAGATACCCCATGGGGCATTTGGATATGCACCCCGTCCTTCCATGGTACACACGTGTAGCTGGAACATGGCAGCGTCTGGTGGCTGTGCTTGCAAAAATGAACCCAGGTGATCCTCAAATTACATCTGTTCGTTGAGTAACTTTTCGAAGTTACAACAGCACTGGGGGGAAAAAAGTGACTTATGACCGTTTTTTCACACTTACAACCATTGCAGCATCTCCACGGTCACGGGATCAAAATTTGGAGGCTTGGCAACTGGCATGTACTTATGATGGTTGCAGCGTCCCCCAGGGTCACGTGATCCTGTTTGGCGACCTTCCGACAAGGGGGAAGCCAGATTCCCTTAACGACCGTGCTGACATCTGCAGTGGTTCACTGAACGACGGTGGCAAGAAAGGTCATAAAATGGGGCTAAGCTCACTTAGCAAATGTCTCACTTAGCGAACAGAAAAATTGGGCTCCATTGGGGATGTAAGTCTGAGGTCTACTCGTATACTGGAGATCTGGATAGGAGAAATGTGTCAGAGCATGCACAGTCTTATTGCGCTGGTGTGACCCTAGGGTAAATAGAGTAAACAGTGGTCTATATTAAATGGTGGTTTATATTACATTATCTACAATATCATAGACCAGGAACAATATACATAGACGTGGTAATACAGCAGAATCCAACACACAGCAGTTGCAGCAGGAAACAGACAAGAGAGAGAGAGAGAGAGAGAGACTCCAGCAAAGCCTTCCCTTTTATACTCAGACTCTTAAAGAGATACAGACCCTGCTTGCTCTTAAAGAGACACAGACCCTGCTGAGTCATTCCTATCATTGCATCATCCACCTTACATTACATTACATCAGCTGGTTAGCCTTTAAATCATTTACCCTGACAAAACAGCACTGTGATGTTTTTGCAACCCCAAATTTCACGGCAGGGGGCAAGGCCACCCACCCAGAGAAGCGGAAGGGGGCTCCTGATGTTGTATTTTGTCTTTTCTAGGAAACCGGTGGATTGTGACGGCTGCCCATTGCCTCCATGTGGAATTGGACCCAGAAAACCCAGTTTTCCGACCGACGGATGTGATCAGCCTGTCTTCCTTCACCGTTATCTTGGGTAAGCGATCACTGCGAAAGAAACCAAGTTTGCCACTCAGTGAGGGGGAAAGGCTTTTACAGGTCATCCCCGACTAACAAATATTCACTTAGCGACCGTTCAGTGGCATTGAAAGGAAGTCACTTGCAAACCATCCTCACAGTTATGACCGTCTCAGCATCTTTAGTGTCACGTGATCATAATTTAGGCACTTGGCATCCCTCATGTATTTCTGATGTTTGCAGTGTCCTGGGGTATGGGTCCAATAAGCAAAGTCAAGGGGGGAAGTCAATGCAGTCCTAGGCTGCATGAACAAGAGGGATAAAATCAAGATCACTGGAAGTGTTAATACCGCTTTACAAGGCCTTGGTAAGGCCACACACGGAATATGGCATCCAGTTTTGGTCACCACGATGTAAAAAAGACGTTGAGACTCTAGAAAGAGTGCAGAGAAGAGCAACAAAGAGGATCAGGGGACTGCAGGCGAAAACATATAAGGAACGCTTGCTGGAATTGGGTATGTCCAGTTTAATGAAGAGAAGGACCAGGGGGGGACAGGATAGGAGTCTTCCAGTATCTCAGGGGCTGCCCCAAAGAAGAGGGAGTCAAGCTGTTCTCCAAGGCGCCCGAAGGCAGGACAAGAAGCAACGGATGGAAACTCATCAAGGAGAGAAGCAACCTAGAACTAAGGAGGAACTTCCTGACAGTGAGGACAATTAAACCAGTGGAACAACTTGCAGTAACAACAACACCACCACCACCAACAACAACAACAATAATAATAAAGTTGGAAGGGATCTTGGAGGTCATTTAGTCCAACCCTGCCCAGGCAGGAAACGCTATACCATTTAATAATAATAAAGTTGGAAGGGACCTTGGAGGTCATTTAGTCCAACCCTGCCCAGGTAGGAAACCCTATACCATTTCAGACAAATGGCTGTCCAGTCTCTTCTTAAAAACTTCCAGTGTTGGAGCACCCACAGCTTCTGGAGGCAAGGAGTTCCACTGGTTAATTGTTCTGACTGTCAGGAAATTTCTCCTTAGTTCCAGGTTGCTTCTCTCCTTGATTAGTTTCCCTCCGTTGCTTCTTGTCCTGCCTTCGGGCGCTTTGGAGAAGAGCTTGACACACAACCCTCTTCTCTATGTCAGCCCCTCAAATATTGGAAGGCTGCTATCATGTCCCCCCTAGTCCTTCTCTTCATTAAACTAGAAATCTCCCAATTCTAGAAGTTGTGGATGAAAGTTTTTAATAAGAGACTGGACAGCCATTTAGAACAGAATAGAACAGAACAGAACAGAATAGAGCTGGAAGGGACCTTGGAGGTCTTCTAGTCCAGCCCCCTGCTCAAGCAGGAGAACCTATACCATCTCAGACAAGTGACTGTTCAGTCTCCTCTTAAAAACCTCCAGTGATGGAGCGCCCACGATTTCTGGTGGCGAGCTGTTCCACTGGTTGATTGTCCTCACTGTCAGGAAGTTTCTCCTTAATTCCAGGTTGCTTCTCTCCTTGATCAGTTTCCAACTGTTGTTTCTCATCCTTCCATCCGGTGCTCTGGTGAACAACCTGGCCCCCCTCTGCTATAGGGTCTCCTGCCTAAGCAGCGGGTTGGACTAGAAGACCTCCAAGGCCCCTTCCTTTCCTATTATTCTGATATTCTTCCTCCTTCTCCTGCTCCGTCCTCTCCCGACAGGGAAGCACAGAACTCAGAGGCGAGATGACACGGAGCAAATTCTCCGCCCTCAGGCCATCCACATCCACCCGTCCTACAGGGCGGCCACGTTTGAGTATGACATCGCCGTGGTCAAACTCTCCGAAGAAGCCACCCTGAACAACTACGTAATGCCCGTTTGCTTCCCAGATGGATCCCACCAGAAAGGTGAGGACAGGGTAGACCAGCTGGCGGGGGAATTCTGTCGTGTGGGTCCTTCGTGGTTCTTGGTGGCTGACAGCCGTGTTACTCGCTTAACAGCTGCAGTGTTGACAACTGTGGCAAGGCAAGTCGTAAAGCAGGCCAAGTTCCCTTAACTGACTCGCATAAATTTGGGGCTCAATTGTGGTCGTAAGTAGAATAGAACGGAAGAGAACAGAACGGAACGGAATGGAATGGAATGGAATAGAAAAGGACAGGATGGAACGGAACAGAATAGAATAAAGGAATAGAATAGAATAGAATAGAATAGAATAGAATAGAATAGAATAGAATAGAATAGAATAGAATAGAATAGAGTATTTATTTATCTATCTATCTATCTAGAATAAGGAATAGAATAGAATAGAATAGAATAGAATAGAATAGAATAGAATAGAATAGAATAGAATAGAATAGAATAGAATAGAATAGAATAGGACGGGATGGGACGGAACAGAACAGAATAGGAATAGAATATAACAGAACAGAACGGAACAGAACAGAACAGAACAGAACAGAACAGAACAGAATAGAATGGGACGGGACGGGACGGGATGGGACGGAACAGAATAGAATAAAGGAACAGAACAGAACAGAATAGAATAGAATAAAGGAATAGAATAGAACAGAACAGAACAGAATAGAGCTAGAAGGGACCTTGGAGGTCTTCTAGTCCAGCCCCCCGCTCAAGCAGCATCGCCTATAGACCGTCTCAGACATGTGACTGTCTGAGTTACACCCCTGTCTCTTTGCCTTCCCCCAGATGCCATGGTCATCGTCAGCGGATGGGGGAAAGAGTTGCTGCAACCTCTCCCAGATGCCTTGATGGAGGTGAGGTAGCGGATCACGCCGATCTGGAGGAGGTGGTGGAGGAGGAGGAGGAGGAGGAGGAAGAGGAGGAGGAGGAGGACTGTGGGGTCCTTGGTGGTTTCTGAGCATTGTGGATTTCTTGCGAACATTTCAGGACCCAACTAGGGAATATCATCAGAGCTAGAAGGGAGAAAGAAGAGGAGGGGGGAGGGGGGGAGGAGAAGAGGAGAAAGTGGAAGAGGAGGAGGAAGAAGAAAAAAAGAGAAAGAGAAGGAGGAGGAGGAGGAAGACTGTGGGGTCTTTGGTGCTCTCTGAGCTGGGTGATTTTCTTGCAGACATTTCACAGCCCAACTAGGGAACATCATCAGGCCTAGAAGGGTGGAAGAGGAGGAGGAGAAAAAGAAAAGAAGGAGAAAGAGGAGGGGAGGAGGAGGAGGGGGAGGAGGAGGAAAAGAGGAGGAGGAGGAGGAGGACTGTGGGGTCTTTGGTGCTCTCTGAGCTGGGTGATTTTCTTGCAGAGCTTTCATGACCCAAACGAGGGAACATCATCAGTAAAGATGAAAGAGGGAGAGGCAGGGTTAGGGTTAGGGTCACACCTCGGCTCCTTTTCCCAGGCCCTGTGGCTGTGGGTGTGGTTTTGGCCCTCCTTTTGACTTTTTTGACCTCTGAGGAGGGGGTCCGTCCGGGGCTTGGAAATCCCACCCTCACATCAAAAGCACAAGGTTGTCCTCGTTCGCAAAAGGAGATAAACCGGGCCCAAATTTGTACCGACAAACATTTGCTTCTCTGGAGCCTTCATCTCCCGCCTGCTTATCGGTTTTAGGGACCTTCAAAGCGCGTCAACCCCCCCACCTTGTTCTTTACAAGGCAGAAAAAGCAATCAATCCGATTAAAAAGAGCCACTCACCTCCTCAGTTAAAAGGTAAAGGTTCCCCCGCACATGCGTGCTAGTCGTTTCCGACTCTCGGGGCCGGTGCTCATCTCCGTTTCAAAGCCGAAGAGCCAGCGCTTGTCCGAGGACGTCTCCGTGGTCATGTGGCCAGCATGACTAGACGCCAAAGGCGCAAGGAACGCTGTTACCTTCCCACCGTAGCGGTCCCTATTTTTCTATTGGCATTTTACATGCTTTTGAACTGCTAGGTTGGCAGAAGCTGGGACGAGTAACAGGCGCTCACTCTGTTACGCGGCACTCGGGATTTGACCCGCCAAACTGCCGACCATCTGATCGACAAGCTCAGCGTCCTAACCCACTGAGCCACCGCGTCCCTCAGTTAGCCGGTTACAAAAACCCATGTCAGGCGCCCTTCAAACGAACCACAAAAATGAGTCTGGCTGCCGCAAGCCATTCCGCCATCAGACAAACTTCGGATCAACTTTCAGCACCGTTTCTCTCAATGGGGGGGGGGGGGCATTGGAAGAGGGGGTGGGTGGGTGGCCTTCAACTCCCAGAATTCCCCAACCAACTTCGCCAGGGTCCCAAAGACAGCCGTCGCCTCTTGCTTTTGTTCCGCAGATCAAAATCCCCCTGATCGACCATCAGGTGTGTAAGGAGGCCTACTCCAAGTTGGAAAAAACCGTCACCGGGGATATGATTTGTGCCGGAGAGGAGCAAGGTAATCGGGGGGGGGGGAAAGGGTGGTCCCAGAAGCGTGTGAAGACCACCCATACTCTATTTGGTGGGCCCTAGAGAGACCCAGTCTCGGGAGAGCAAAGAGCTGTAGGATACAGCTGGTCCTCGGCTTATGGCTGTTTGTTTAGTGACTGTTCGAAGCTAGAACGCCGCCGAAAAAAGCGATTTATGGCTATGTTTTGACACACGTGGTCACGTTGAATCAAAACTCAGACCCTTGGCAACTGACTCACATTTATGATGGACGCGGCGTCCCGAGGGCGTCCCGTGATCCCCTTTTGCAAACTTCTGACCAGCAAAGTCAACGGGGGAATCCGGGTTCGCTTAACAACCCTAACTCATATTTATGACAGTGGCGGTGTCCCAACGGTTCACTTAACGACTATCTGAAGTTACAACAGCACCGGAGAAAGTAACTTAGGGGCCACACTTACAACCGTGCAGCGTCTCCGCGGTCACGTGATCAAAATTGAACGGACCCGTGCTTATGACGGTTGCAGGGTCCCCCCGGGGGTCACCTGATCCCTTTTTATGACTTTCCGACAAGCCAGGCCAATGAGAAAAAGCCGGATTCACTTCACCGGCCAGGAAAGGTCATAAAATGGAGCCAAATCCGCTTGGCGAGTGTCTCGCTTAGCAACAGACACTTTTGGGGCTCCCGCAGGGTTGTAAGCCGAGGACCAGCCGGCACAGACCTGTCACCTTTGGAAATGGTGATTGGGATCGGTTGGACTGTAGCTCCCATTATCCCCAGCCTGATGACGGGCAAAGCTTTCTTTAGGGGTCTCGAGGAGCAGAGAAGTCAATGATGGTGGCCGATTGAGCAGTCGCTTTACCTTCTCCCCCTTTGTCTCCCTTAGGAGGGAGAGACGCGTGCAGTGGGGACTCCGGGGGTCCCATGGTGACCTGGAGCAACCGGACCGGCCAGTGGCAACTCCTCGGGACTGTCTCGTGGGGCGACGGGTGCGGCTTGCGAAACCGCTATGGGGTCTATTCCAACGTTCTCTTGTCCCTGCCTTGGATAAGGCAAGTGGCTGAGATGGAGGAATGAAGCCTGGTCTCTGGAGAGATTTCCTTCCTTCCTTCCTTCCTTCCTTCCTTCCTTCCTTCCTTCCTTCCTTCCTTCCTTCCTTCCTTCCTTCCTTCCTTCTTGCCCCTTCTTCCTTCTCCTTCCCTTCCTTTTTCCCCTTCCTTCCTCTCTTCTCCTTCCTTCCCTCCCTGCCTTCCTTCTCTTCTTCTCCTTCCTTCTCCTCTTTCCTTCCTTTATTCTCATTCCCATCGCTTCCCTCCCGCCCTCTCTGCCTCCCTCCCTTCCTCTCCTATCTCACCTTCCTTTCTCCCGCTCCCATTACCTCCCTTCTCTTCCTTCGTCTCTTCCTTCCTTCATTTCCTTTCCCTCCTCCCTCCTTTCTCTCCTTCCTCCCTCCCGTCTCCTTCCTTCCTTCCTTCCTTCCTTCCTTCCTTCCTTCCTTCCTTCCTTCCTTCCTTCCTCACTCCTATCTCCTTCCTTCTTTCCTTCCTTCGTTTCATTCCCATGTCTTTTATTTTTTCATTTTTTCCTTCCTTCCTTCCTTCTTTCCTTCCTTCCTTCCTTCCTTCCTTCCTCCCTCCCTCCCTCCCTCCCTCCCTCCCTCCCTCATCTATTTGTCCTCTCTTTCATCTCTTTCATTCTTCCTCTCTTGGGGATGACAAGAAGATCTGATCCAAGCTGATGCAAACTCAGGTCCAAGGACACAACACTAAACTGGTCTAAGGGAACAAATGTGAGGGGTTTATATATATATATATATACTGTATCTATAAACCACCGGATGTTTGCAGCCCTGGATCATACTTGGGAAAGGACTGGAATAATCAGGATTCAAAGAAATCTCAGGAGGAATACAGTCCTGGGCACTTGTGAGCACCCAGCTGGGCCCATGAAAGAACTTGTGACTCGGGCATGAAACTCGGCTGGTTATCTCTTAAAAATCTTCAGCATCTCAAACTCACAAACTTGACACCTTTTGAAGATTGTGAAGTGTTGACATTCACTTTTCTGAACCTCACTTTGGATTCCAACACACACACACACACACGCCCCAAAAAAACTCAAAATCCTTGGAAAGCTTGAAGTCACACTTATCTGGAGGACATCGTAGTGGGGGAAGCCGAACCCAGACAATAGGCTGGGTTCACACAATACATTTGACCTGTTGGTTAAATAAACCCCAATTGCTGAGTTGGCTGAAGTCCACACAACATGCTAACCCGACTCTTCTACACATCCCAATCTCCAAACTAACCAAGTTCAGAATATGGTGCAAATGCAGCCGGTAGATTGTTTATAAACCAGATTTAGGCAGAAAATTGTTGCAGGATCTCATTGGACCCGACTGTTCTCCTGTGCTTGCAGAGAATCACGATGACCATATTTTATTTTATTTTATTTTTTAAAAACAACAACATCCAAAACAGATTAGATTAGAATTCAGGGCTTTGTGCAAATAAAAGAAAACTTCAAACTGTGTTCTTGTAATTTTGCATTGACTTGTGCTTTCAAGGCTGAAAGTAAAATAAATAAATTAGAAAGTCAGTTTTGGGTCATTATCCATCTAGTTAACACTTCATTTAAATCTGTGCAGATGGGGGGGAAAGGGGGGGATTCCCAACTGGATAATAATTTTAAATAATATTCACAATGTATTTATTTTTGCAAAATCATGTCTCTCTTCTAAAACACTTATAGAGGTAGTCCTCTACTTACAATCAGTCCTCGCACGTACGACCAATTTGTTCCCTATAAAGACACAGATCTTCTGAAGGTGGAGATTCCAACCGCCACCTTTTCTAAAGTCATGTAACTGCCAGATTCACTTAACAACTGTGTTACTAACAGAACAACTGTAGGGATTCACTTAACAACCGTGGCAAAAAAAAATGGGATGCAAATGCTTAGGAATTGAAATTTTGGGGTTGAGTTGTGGTTGTGGCTCAAGGACTACCTGTATGGACATTCCTGCATGCAGACACAACCACACCCATGAAATAAGCCAGGTTATGACATCCTTATGACAGCTCAGCCAACAAACGGCAAGCAAAGGAAGACCGACGTATTCCGGTTATTACACCTGTTGAAAGAAAAATCAGGTCCGGCTCCAAGCCGGGAGAAAGACGCTGGAAATGAAATGGAGGCTGCTTAGGAAAGAAGATTCCTGTTGATTGATGAGCAGAACCAGCAACTGGACGCCGTTCTGGGACAGCTGACAAACTGATTTGATGAGCACAAGGATTTTTTAATACAGTTTTACAGCATTTTGTAATTTGCAGGCTTGCTCTGTGTGCTTTTGTTATTAAACATGTGGAGCTCGTTTCGCAAAGGCGAGCGACGGGTCTAAAATACTGACTTCCTTGGGTTTGAATCCTGCCTAACAAAGTTTTATTCTTGTGATTTGAAGTGTGTGTGTGGGGGGGGAAATAGCAAAAACGATTGGGTGTGTGTTTGTGCATTCTTACCAAACACCGAACGACAACTGCCAACTGCCAATTATTTCGGGCAGGTCTGGCAGTCGAGAGAGGATGGGTTGTGGGGTGTGAATCCGATGTTTCCTCTGCCCACACGTGTCGGCCAAGAGCTGCTGCCTTCCTGTCAGGCAGCCTTTTCCACCACAATATCAGTTTGATCAGCCCCCAAAGAGGTTTCGAGAATCAACAAACCGCCCACGATGGGTTGCAAACAAACCGTCGGAACAGGCTGAAAACAGGTTGAAAGGCGGGGGAGGGGTGGGATAACCGGAGTTTCCACCTAGCCCGTCGGGATTCGCACCCAAGGCTGGGGGGGGGAAACCAGCATCAGAACATTAGCGTCGGTGTCTCCACTGCATTTCAGTTTGTGTTCTCATTGTTGTTCGTTTGTTTGTTTTGTATCCCGCTTTTATTATTTTTTAGAAGTAACTCCAGGAGGCGAACAGATCCAACCTTCCATCGCCTACTTTCCCCATAACAACAACCCTGTAAGGTGGGTTGGACGGAGAGAGATGGACTGGCTCAAAGTCACCCAGATGGGTTTTCAATGCCTAAGGCAGGACTAGAACTCACCGTCTCCCGGTGATTGGCCCAAAGTCACCCAGATGGCTTTCATGCCTAAGGCGGAACTAGAATTCACCGTCTCCTGGTGATTGGCCCAAGGTCACCCAGCCGCCTTTCATACCTAAGGCGGGACTAGAACTCACTGTCTCCCGGTGATTGGCCCAAAGTCACCCAGCAGGCTTTCATGCCTAAACTGGGACTAGAATTCCCTGTCTCCTGGTGATTGGCCCAAAGTCAGCCAGTTGGCTTTGGTGCCTAAGGCGGGACTAGAATTCCCTGTCTCCTGGTGATTGGCCCAAGGTCACCCAGCCGCCTTTCATACCTAAGGCGGGACTAGAACTCACCGTCTCCTGGTGATTGGCCAAAGTCACCCAGCTGGAAGGCGGTACTATCATTGGTTTTCTATTTTTATTTTGCTTCTGGAAAGAGAGCAGGGTTTAACCTCTTTAATGGTACAGGTAGTCCTCCATTTACAACCATTCATTTAGTGACCGTTTAAAGTTACAACGGCTCTGAAAAAAAAGTGACCGATGCCCGTTTTTCACACCTAACGGCCGTTGCAGCATCCCCAGGGTCACGTGATCCAAATTCAGACACTCGGCAGCTGACTCACATTTCTGACGGTCGCAGTGTCCCCTGGGGGTCACGTGATCCCCTTTTCCGACTTTCTGCCGAGCAAAGGTCAGTGAGGACAGCCGGATTCGCTTAACGACCGTGTTACCAACTTAACCATCACAGCGATTCACTTAACAAGCGTGGCCAGAAAAAAGTCGTAAAATGTTGCAAACCTCACTCCGCAACAGAAAGGTTGGGCTCCATTGCGGTCGCAAGTCGAGGACCACCTGTCCGAGTGAGCTGGATCTGATTTGCCATTCCTCCATGGGGGGAGAGTGCCTCTGTGCCAGCGCAGGGTGATGCCCCCTGGCCCCGGACAGCCACCCTCGCTCCTCCAGTTCGCCACGTTTGCCGTTCAGAGGATGTGGTTTCCTGGCCGACGTTCACCTTATAGAAGACCTGTCTGGTTTCCCCAAATGAATCATTGCTCTAGTCCTCAGCGGTCTCCTTCGGGGTGAAGACCCACAACTTTTTGCACAGATGTGTGCAATCCGGAAACCACAGGAAGGGGATGCTGGCCAGTTCAAGGCTGCTGTGCACAGACCGGGCTGGGCGTCTGTTTTGAGTCACCCATCTCTGCGGGCTCCGGAGTCTTCGGGAGGAAGACGATGGTGGCGTATTCCGTCTGTTCCCGCTGGACGGACTGCGGAGAAGGAGGGGGCCTCGTCTTTTTTCCTCCAGGGAACTCCAGCATTTCATAATTGACCGTGAAAACGGTGACAGCAGGGAGCTCTTCTTCCTTCGGTTCAACCCGGAAAAATAATAATAATAATAATAATAATAATAATAATAATAATAATAATAATAATAATAATAATAATAATAATAATACTTTTTAAACAAAGCCTACGTATCTCATTTTTAAAGAGAGTTAAAACTCACGGCACAACTCATCGGGATAAGATTCAGCCGTCCGTCTGCATTTCAAAGACCGAGGCCACTCTTTCGAAGACAGCCAAGTCCACATTTTGGACAGGGAGGACCGCTGGCTTGGAAGAGGGGGTCAAAGAGGCTATCTGTACACCCCTCTCTCAAAAGAGGGGGGGGAATACTATACCATCTATCTCCAGTTTCAACACACAGTCCTTTCAGCACTTCCAGGAAGGCTCCACCCCCATTTGCACCACTCAGGTGACCCTGAGGACACAGATAAATCTCCAAGTGGCCTCAACGACCCTCTAGAAGGATGCAAATGACCAGCTGTCTGCAAGGAGGATAAATCCTTCCATTCCCCACCATCCAGTCAGAACTGAAGAAGCTTCTGGGATGGGAAGCGAAATGTCTTCACAGAAAAACCAAGTTGCCTCCTGAAAAAGTGCTGTTGAGACAACCCCGACCTGGATGGGTGAGAATCTTCATAGACATGAAGGAAGGAAGGAAGGAAGGAAGGAAGGAAGGAAGGAAGGAAGGAAGGAAGGAAGGAAGGAAGGAAGGAAGGAAGGAAGGAAGGAAGAAGAGGAAAGGAGAATGAAGAAAAGAAGAGGAAGGGGAGGGAAGAAGGGGAGGAGAAGGAAAGGGGAAGGAAGGAAGGAAGGAAGGAAGGAAGGAAGGAAGGAAGGAAGGAAGGAAGGAAGGAAGGAAGGAAGGAAGGAAGGAAGGAAGAAGAGGAAAGGAGAATGAAGAAAAGAAGAGGAAGGGGAGGGAAGAAGGGGAGGAGAAGGAAAGGGGGAGGAAGGAAGGAGATGGGAATGGGAAGGAAGGAAGGAAGAAGGAGGAAGAGGAAAGGAGAATGAAGAAAAGAAGGGGGAAGGGAAGGGAAGAAGGGGAGGAGAAGGAAAGGGGAAGGAAGGAAGGAAGGAAGGAAGGAAGGAAGGAAGGAAGGAAGGAAGGAAGGAAGGAAGGAAGGAAGGAGAGGAAAGGAGAATGAAGAAAAGAAGAGGAAGGGGAGGGAAGAAGGGGAGGAGAAGGAAAGGGGAAGGAAGGAAGGAAGGAAGGAAGGAAGGAAGGAAGGAAGGAAGGAAGGAAGGAAGGAAGGAAGGAAGGAAGGAAGAAGAGGAAAGGAGAATGAAGAAAAGAAGAGGAAGGGGAGGGAAGAAGGGGAAGAGAAGGAAAGGGGGAGGAAGGAAGGAGATGGGAATGGGAAGGAAGGAAGGAAGGAAGAAGAGGAAAGGAGAATGAAGAAAAGAAGAGGAAGGGGAGGGAAAGAAGGGGGAGGAGAAGGAAAGGGGAGGAAGGAAGGAGATGGGAAATGGGAAGGAAGGAAGGAAGAAGGAGGAAGAGGAAAGGAGAATGAAGAAAAGAAGGGGAAGGGAAGGGAAGAAGTGGAGGAGAGAAGGAAGGGGAAGGAAGGAAGGAAGGAAGGAAGGAAGGAAGGAAGGAAGGAAGGAAGGAAAGGAAGGAAGGAAGGAAGGAAGGAAGGAAGGAAGGAAGGAAGGGTCACCTAAGTGGTGGAAATGGGTGTGGAGCCTCCTTTGATAAACCTCCAGGTGGCCTCAAGGACCCTCTAAAAGAAGGCAAATGGCCAGCGGTCTGCAAGGAGTATAAATCCTTCCACTCCCCACCCTCCAGTCAGAGCGGAAGAAGCTTCTAGGATGAGAAGCGAAACGTCTTCAAAGGAAAAACAAGAAAGGCCAGTTGCCTCCTGAAAAAAGGACCTTTTTTTCCCCCACGATCATAGCACACTATGACCAGGATGACCAAGAATCTCCACAGACAGTTAAAAGTGCTATTTCTAAATAAAAACTGGATTTAGATTTGGAGATTAGGGCCCCCTGTTTCGCACGTTTAGGATACGTTTGCACGCTGATGATCAATTTATTTCAGTTTCTTAGAAAGCCCAGGTAGTCCTCGACTTATGACCACGACTGGGCCAAAATTTCTGTTGCTAAACGAGATGTTTGCTAAGCGGGTTTCGCCCCATTTCACGATGTTTCCTGCCGCGGTTGTTAAGTGAATTGCTTAAGCCTGTGAAGTCTCACATGGTCGTTAAGCGAATCTGGCTCTCCCCCCCCCATTGACTTTGCTGGCCCAAAGGTCGTAAAAGGTATCGTCATAAATATGAGTCACTTGCCAAGCTCCTGAGTTTTGATCCCGTGACCACGAGCGGATGCGGCAACGGTCGTAAGTGTGAAAAACGGTGCTAAGTCGCTTTTTTCCAGTGCCGTTGTAACTTTGGGTGGTCACTAAATGAAGTGTTGTAAGTCGAGGACTATTGCTGCAATTTTGAGAAGTAAAAAGGAACTTACCAAAGGAGCAGCAGATCCATCTTCCTGCTTCTTTTGCTCTGCAAGAAAAAAGGAGAATTTGAACTCACTCCTACATTCAGTCAGTTCCTATGGCAACAAAATTCTCTCTTGTAATCACACAAGAGAGATGGTTTAATAGGGTGGAAAATAGGTAATTTTGAGAAAACAGAACAAGACTATACTCAGATAGATAAGATGTGTATTTAGAATATTAGATTTTGTTACGAAAAGGGGAAAAAGTAGCTGAGATCAGGGAACATTTGGTGACCTAAAGTTTTGGAAATTATAAATATCAAATGTCAATTTGAATATCGGTGGGGAAATTAAAGCTTGGAGAAAAAGCCATTACAGGACATTGATTGTCTAGAATGTAAACACCGTTAAGATATGGAGAAACTAAAAATTATTGATAAATGTCATCGTGATGTTTCGACTTTAGTTGATAATAAGAAGGACTGCATTAGCCTAACGTGAGATAGTAGATATTCAGGGGAAAAGAGAGGAAATCTCCGATGTTGTCACTTGAGAGCCGCACTAAAGATTGACGTATGTTATTGAACTATTGATCAACCCAGTCACCACGTTGTTTTTTAAATACTTAATTGTGAAATTAGAAAACTGATAAAATATTATTATTTTTTTTAAAAAAAAAAACACACACGCTTACTTTGTCTCCTCCTTCGGATGAGCCACACGGAGAAATATAACACGACCAGCAGGAGGAAGACTCCAGTTCCTCGCAAATCAGTAAAAGGTGTTTTGGCATCTTTCCGGTCACCGTCTTCCTTCTCCTTGACCCGTGTCATCTCATCTGGGGGTTGAACTGCAGCTACTTTCTCTGAAGAGAAGAACGTCAAGGTTGCCTCTTAGTTCTTCGTTCTACAACTTTAGCTCCTCCAGAGCGAATCCAGGTGAGTAGGAGGCAGACCTAGGTTACACAACATAGCCTACACACCTATCTGGGTTGGGGGGGGTTGACCCTAACCCTAACCCAAGGGTAGGCAACCTCGGCTCTTTTATGACTCATGGACTTCAACTCCCAGAATTCCTGAGCCAGCCAAGCTGGCTCAGGAATTCTGGGAGTTGAAGTCCATGAGTCATAAAAGAGCCGAGGTTGCTTACCCCTGCCCTAACCCTAACCCAACCTTGGGGACTTTAAGACGGGTGGACCAACTACAGGAGTTTTCCAATGGTTGGGAGCTGAATTCCACCCCTCGTAAAGTTGCTAGCGGTGAGTAACATGGGCTTCGAGGCGTTTTTAATGGGAAATTTTAGCACATAAAATATGAATATCGGTAGCCCTCGACTTACAACGGTTCATTCAGGGGCTGCCCCAAAGAAGAGGCAGTCAAGCTATTCTCCAAAAGCGGCCGAAGGCAGGACAAGAAGTAACGGATGGAAACTCATCAAGGAGAGAAGCAACCTAGAACTAAGGAGAAACTTCCTGACAGTGAGGACAATTAATCAGCGGAACTCCTTGCCTCCAGAAGCGGTGAATGCTCCATCACTGGAGGTTTTTAAGAAGAGACTGGACAACCATTTGACTGGAAAGGTATAGAGTCTCCTGCATGAGCAGGGGGCTGGACTAGAAGACCTCCAAGGTCCCTTCCAACACAATTCTGATTAATTGAAACTTCTCCCTTCTCTAACAGCTTTCATTGTCAGCTTAAAAATATCAAACAAGCTTTAGAAATGGCGAGCTAAAGGTCTGCTGGCTTCAAAGAGCCAAGGAGAGAAGCAGCCTAGAACTAAGGAGAATCTTCCTAACAGTGAGAACAATTAACCGGGGGAACAGCTTGCCACCAGAAGTTGTTGGTGCTTCAACACTGGAAGTTTTTTAAGAAGCGACTGGACATGCATTTGTTTGTAATGGTATAGGGCAGGGGTTAGGCAACCTTGGCTCCTTTATGACTAGTGGACTTCAACTCCCAGAATTCCTGAGCCAGCAATAGGGAAACTTTGGCCCCTTCATGACTCATGGACTTCAACTCCCAGAATTCCTGAGCCAGCATGAGGGAAACTTTGGCCCCTTCATGACTCATGGACTTCAACTCCCAGGATTCCTGAGCCAGCCATGCTGAGGAGAAAGGGAGAGGTTTCCAAGCTGAGCCATGCTGGCTCAGGAATTCTGGGAGTTGAAGTCCACGAGTCATGAGGGGGCCAAAGTTTTCCCCATGCTGGCTCAGGAATTCTGGGAGTTGAAGTCCACAAGTCATAAAAAAGCCAAGGTTGCCTACCCCTGGTTTAGTAAGATTTGTGGACTTCAACTCCCAGAATTCCTGTGCCAGCCACGCTGAGGGGAAAGGGAGAGGTTTCCAAGCTGAGCCATGCTGGCTCAGGCATTCTGGGAGTTGAAGTCCACCAGTCATAAAAGTGCCAAGGTGGCCTACTCCTGGATAGGGACTCCTACATGAGCAGCGGGTTGGACTAGAAGACCTCTGAGGTCCCTTCCAACGCTGATATTTCCTAACTTAACAGCTGCAGTTATTCACTTAACTGTGGTAAAAAAAAAAGTGATAAAAATGGAGCAAAAATGCACTTAATCACCGTCTTGCTTAGCAACGGCTTCCTTTTCGTCATAATTGGAGGACTACCTGTGATGGGTCATTTTTTTTTATTTTATTTTTTTTGCTACTAAAAACCACCCCAGAAAGTCCTCGAAATACGCCGTCACACCTGTCACGGTGAGATTGCCTTCGTTGCTCTTCAGGAAAGGCACCTCCAGCTGGATGGCGTTCACCCAACAGTAGTACGTCCCCGTGTCGTTCTTCTCCACCTCCCGGATCTCCATCTGGTAGGTGTAATTGTCTCGCTTGGAAACGCTGTACTTTCGGCTGCTGGGGTCCAGTTTGGCCGGCTGGCAGTCGTGGCCCCACTGGTACCAGTTCAGATAAGCTCCAAAATCAGGGTCGGAGACGGAACACGTAAAAGTGGCCGTCTCCCCCTCCCTTAAATTTAACTGGGCTGGACGAAAATGAACTGGGAGAAGAAGGAAAGAAATGAGCGGAATCAACATCCATCACACCGTTGAGTTAGCAGACCCCCGCCCCCTCGACTGAGGTTTTTAAGG